>SNQJ01S0057090.1:56998-78155 GCA_010110895.2 Picea sitchensis
TCCCCAACAACATCCATCAATCGAACATCTATGCTAACAACTATTAACAAACTTATACAAAATAGGAAAAATGTTGGCAATCAATCCAAAATGACTTAAATGACACTTCCTCCCTTGATACGCATCCTCTTGCATGCCAAGTGTCCTTTAGATTCTTGTAACTGTCATCATGTTATTAGGTGCTATCTTTGTCTATCTTCCACATCATCAACCATTCACTAAGATGATAATTCAGGCCCCCCTATATTCCTGGTACCTATTGGTAGCATCATTTGGTAGTGAGCTTCAATAGCGTGACCTCCAAAATAGACGTGTTGAATGGGTAGCGTCCAGCCATGCATACCTCTGTGTAAAATCCAGTCTCTGCCAAAATTTCGGTAGCGAATTTTGGTAGCGCACTGTGGAATCCACATCGCCTAGGAGAGTTGGTAGCGTCTAGGAGATTTGGTAGCGCATTGTGAAATTTACAGCACCGAGGAGAGTTGGTAGCACCTAGTGTAGAAATTGTAGCGCCCAAGAAATTTGGCAGCGTACTGTGAAATCCGTAGGGCACTCCCCTCTGCACATCCATGCATGAAAATGGTGGAATGGGAAAGAAATTGGGAACATCATCATATATATCATGAATTCATTTAGTTCTTCAACACCTGCTCAATCACTTGGCACCTGGCAGCCTGTAATTTATTTTAAAAAATGACTCATGGAACATATCCCATATGTCTTGGGGGAATAGAGATTGTTGTCTTTATATACACCAATGCTCTCATAGAATATTCGATGAGACAAGTGGAAAAGAATAGGGCTTGTGTTGAATGTGGTCTTTGGCATATGGATTAGCTCGATATGTAGTGTGACTTAGGATAGATTAGACTCCCTTAAACATATACCACCTCTTTTGATAATATGATATTTAAAAATATAAAAAACAAATGTATATTTTTTATATTTGAAAATCCACAAAGCATAGATTTGGGCTTACCAATTTAATTGCATTTTTGTATTGCAGTTCAAGAGGGAAAAACCAAAGGATTTCTATGCAAAAGTGATCAACGTGAGATTGATGAATAATCTGAAGGTTAAGGACATTGGCCAAAAGACTTTAAGAAAATGATAAATGAAGTAGAGAGTGATGAAAACACTCTCAAAAATACCATTTCATTTTGATTGCTAACATCTGGCTCCAACTAGGATGGATACCTCCTCGCGAGGCTCCAAGAACCTAGTAGTTCCAGTCGCCTTATCCATTGGGCTATGGAGTCATCTGGCTTGTGCAATCGATCTCTGAAAATTCTTAAGACCTGTGAAACTGATCTCTGTACATCTTCAAAACTTGTCATTATTCTATCTCACCGACTGCTACTTCTGCTGCAAACTGGAAGAAAAGAAATGCTCAGGCAACGAGCTTATTTACTACCCTAATCTACTCTAACCAACTCTACAACTTGGTTAGGTAAATGCTGAATTCCATAAAAACCATTCAAGCAACTTTAATACTGAAGAAATCTCACCTTTTTCACTCATCAACAAATAATGTTTGAAATGTAAGAACAGTGATAAGAATTCATTCTGGAAAACATACTCACCTAAAAACATGGGAAAGCTAAAGAAATTTGAAACTTTCAAGTTCTCTGAAAAGTATAACTCCATGAATGCTACCACCGGATCCTTGAAAGGAAGATAAAAAACATGCCGATCCACAAAAAACTCTTGCTTGGTCGTGATTGTTCCTCTACTAGAAAAATGATCACTTTATGGTTCTCTTGAGATCAGATCTTGATCATCAATCATCACAACTTTCTGTTCAGAAAAGTGCTCAGAAGATGATGATAGAGCAATGTTAAAATCATATGAATAAGGATTAGTTGAAAATATATAATTGCCTATGCAATCATCAATTATCATAGTCTCATCCTGTTTTGGAAACTGATCATAAAATTCACATGCATACCTATCCATTGAAACATTTGCAAACACTGAAGAATTTGATTTACAATTTGAAATAAATTCACCTTCTTTCTATTGTTCCAAATCTTCTTTATACTCGTTACCTTCTTGCTCAAAATCTGAACCATATCGACATCCTGTTGGCTCATGTGCATGCAGATTTTCAAAGTAAACCTTCTCTCCAATCATCCTAGAATCATGAATGTTCTTCTCTATCTCTTGAGCATATTTAAACAAGCTCCTTATGGATGAAGAATTCCTCTCTATCAGGAGAAGAGAAAGTTTTAAATGAAGACCCATAACATAATATATCATGGCAACTATCTCTGTAGGCTGGATCTCCAAAGGCATATCATGGTAGACATTGCAAAATATTCGATTGAAGATAGGCAAAGCTTCACCTTTCTCTCTCTTCAAAGCATAAAAATCAACAAGGTATGAATCTAGTGATTTGTACTCACCCCAATACTTCAAGAAAGCATTAGAGAAATTGATCCAAGAGCCAATAGAATCAGCTCTCAGACCCTTAAACCATGCAACAACATCTCTGATTAAATATTTAGAGAACATTCTCATGATCACATCATCATGAACAATCTCGAACTGATCAATAAAATCCATGAAGGATTCCAGGTGCCTCTCAGCTAAAATTTGATTCTCTCCAGAAAATTGGGGAAGATATTCAAAGCAATCAAGAGGGTAAGGATGAAGGAAATAGGGCAGCCTTAAAGGCTTGAACATCTTCATCCTGATTTTAATTTGAAAGGCAGTGGGCTGATCATGAAGGATAATAGGTTGATGACAAGGTTCATCATTAATTCCCAAAGGTGTTGAAGTTTGAGTAGGTTTAGAATCAAGATTAATTTCCTCAAGGTTACAAGAATGCTCTGATTCAGGAGGAATTGGAATGCATAACTCATCTTTAGGAACAGGCTGTAATGAGGACATAGGATCAACATCAACAACATGAGGCTGCAATGTTTCCTCTTCTAAGGTTGGATACATGAAGGTAGGTTGATTATCATAGGAAGAAACAAAACATAAAATAATCCTCTTGACATGTGAAGGGAAAATAATGAAAGGGATGATAAAGGAGAACAAAATTTCATGTAGAAGACTAATGAGATGATACCTGGTAATCTTTTTGTCAACAGGATCATCCCTAGTAGATTCTTTGATTGTGGATTCACCAGGTAGATGATTATAGTCAATTTTTCGTATCCCTCTCTTGTCTACCATCAATAGCTGGATCTATGTCGTTCTTCCCAGGGAACTCTTCAATATGCTCAAATACGTCCCCGACAACAATGCCATTTATGTTATCACTCCAAAAGTCACCCTAGACTGTAATCAGGTGAGCTTGGTAACATCAAAATTTTTGTAAATGTAAATGAGTTTTTTAAAGGTCAAATGGAAAAGACTACAAATAATAAGGCTTTAACTCAGAAATCTGGGCTAGCATGCACAAGCAAATGAGGTCTTGGTTAGATTTAGTCAGTGAATAGAAGTAAAAGTGAATAGGAGGAAGACTTAGTGAGGGAGGTATAAAGTTCTTCTATTAACATCAGGTCTTCAAGCAGCCCAAGGAAGAAAAACTCAAACACAAGATCCTCTTGAATTCAAAGTTTAAAGAAAACTGAAGAACATCACAACAACATTATAATCAAACATTGATTATAACACAACCATGACAAACTCATGTGCATCCTCAAGTCATGAACACTTCAACATAAGAGGTAACAAGATGATATAAAAATAAACTGACTTCTACCAATAAAAATTTCTCAGGTCCAGTACATAACCAAACAACAGTCTACTAAGTCAAAGAAAATTACAATTCGGGAGCCTCAGCTCAACCATTCGAACCTCCTCTCTCAATTGGAACATTGATTTATAATAAAAAGGAAAGGAAACATCTATAGGTGCAAGATGGCCCTTCCTCCCATCGGATTCCTCAACAACAACTATCAATCGAACACCTATGCTAACAACTATTAACAAACTTCTACAAAATAGGAAAAATGTTGGCAGCCAATCCAACATGACTTAAATGACACTTCCTCCCTTGATACACATCCTCTTGCATGCCAAGTGTCCTGTAGATGCTTGTAATTGTCATCATGTTATCAACTTCTATCTTTGTCTAAGATGATAATTTGGGCCCCCCCTATATTCCTAGTACCTGTTGGTAGCGTCATTTGGTAGAGAGATTCAGTAGTGTGACCTCCAAAATAGGCGTGTTGAATGGGTAGCGTCCAACCATGTATACCTCTATGTAAAATTCAGTCTCTGCCAAAATTTTGGTAGTGCACTCTGGAATCCACAGCGCCCAAGAGAGTTGGTAGCACCCAAGAGAGTTGGTAGCACACTGTGAAATTTACAACACCCAGGAGAGTTGGTAGCGCCCAGTGTGAAAGTAGCAACGCCCAAGAAATTTGGCAGCGTACTCTTAAATCCGTAGCGCACTCCCCTCTGCACATCCATGCATGAAAACGGTGGAATGGGCAAGAAATTGGGAACATCATCATATATATCGTGACTTCATTTAGTTCTTCAACACCTTCTCACTCACTTGGCACCTAGCAGCCTGCAATTTATTTTAAAAAACGACTCATGGAACATATCCCATATGTCTCGGGGGAATAGAGATTGTTGTCTTTATATACGCCAATGATCTCATAGCATATTCGATGAGACAAGTGGAAAAGAATCGGGCTTGTGTTGAATGTGGTCTTTGGCATATGGATTAGCTCGATATGTAGTGTGACTTAGGATAGATTAGACTCCCTTAAACATACACCACCTCTTTTGATAATATGAGATTTAAAAATATAAAAAAAAATGTATATTTTTTATATTTGAAAATCCACAAAGCATAGATTTGGGCTTACCAATTTAATTGCATTTTTGTATTGCAGGTCAAGAGGGAAAAACAAAATAATTTATGGGAAAACGTGATCAACAGGAGCTTGATGAATAATCTGAAGGTTAAGGACACTCGCCAAAAGACTTTAAGAAAACAATAAATGAATTAGAGAGTGATGAAAACACTCTCAACAATACCATTGCATTTTGATTTCTAACAAAACGCGTGCACACGTTATTGAGAATGCACATGCGTTCTTGGGAATGTGCCTATGTGGCTTGTTGAATGAAGGTTCATGTTTTTTCGAACCTATCACATCAGGAATTCATGTGCATTATTAGAAATGCACTTGCATTCCCACAAGTGTGCATTCTTTCTCACTCCATTGCCACTTTATTGTCCACCAAATTTGTGCACTCACCCTTATCACTTAGGAAATATAGAAGTTATCACTCATAAAGTAGATAATTGGTTTTTCTATATCCAAGTTGAATGGTATATCATATCATCCGTATTGATATTCTATGCACAATGTAATTTATTTTAGGGGGTGTGTAGTAATTACAAATGCACCAGTGCGCCCCATTATATACAACACACCACAAAGCATGATGCCTCTTTAAAGCGGTGCGTCTAGATACCACAACACCCCGATGCAGTCCATTCATCACAATGAACCACTTAAAATAGACACTCATTTTAAATAGTGCATCGTATCCATGTTTGCACACTAGTCTGTTCCGTATATTCTACACACCGATTGAAAAACAAAATAATGTATGTAGTGCATAGTTTATTGTGTACGCACTCATGTGTTCACTATAAAGAAAAAACCGCTTGTACAACTATATATTTTCAATGGTGAATATATTATTATGAACACATCGATGCATACACAATAAAATACACACCATTTAATGGAAACTATATATTTTCGACGGTGCATCGTTTATTATGAATGCCACGAGTGCGTCGTTTATAAGTATGCACCGGTGCATTCCTTATTACTATGAAACGAAGAAAATGGACTATACATTTTTGGTGCACCTTGCAAAATTTATAAGGTGAATTGTACAAGGTGTGAGCTGAACGGCTTGAACACACCACACAATAAATAAATAAATTGAAAAACAATGAAAATTTTACTCAATTTCACAATTTAATCCGGTAAAAATTCAATGTACAAAGAAATAAAGAATTTATCCAGACATTTTCTCGTCGAGGAGGCATGTTTGGGATGTAGTGAAAAGAACCAAATTTTCCAGGTATGAAATTGGAATCACACAGATCTAACGCAGTGAAAACCGACAAACAGCGAAACAATGATGACTTCAATTGAGAGATTGTTACCTTCGAGATAGTAAAAATGGTTTTACCACCATTTTTACTAACTGCGGTGTGCGGTGCAAACAAGCACCGTTTAAAAAATACGATGATGCACCCGGTTTGGAAGACTAGTGTTAGCAAGGGACAACGACACTTTTTCGTATGCATTTGAAGAAGGAAAAACACAAAGGCTGTGCACCTATTTGTTTTCCTTAGGTGCCGAGCTTCTTTATATGATAACATCGTTGTTTTTTAAAATAATAACTCTACAATGGTGCATCATTGTTTATTAGCACCGATGTGTTGATTTCTTGTGCCGCACCGTTGCAAACTGATACCTTTGCTATTTAAATCGGTGACGATGCACTAGTTTGGAACACACCATTGCCCCCAATGTACAACAATGCACCGTTATGATTTTCAAAAGGAAAAAACACAAAGATGGTGCACCTATTTATTTTACACCATTAGCCTAGACCTGGCCTTTTTGCATATCACATTGCACGTTTTAGTGCACCTGCGGTGCTTCATTGAAGTTGTTACATATGATATTGCACCATTGTTTTTCAATTTGTTTTAAATAACTCTGAAACGATGCACCATTTTCTATTATCATCGATTCATTGATTTTTGGTGTTGTACCGGTGTAGAGTTTATTTTATATGATGTGCACCATTGTTTTCAATTTGTTTTAAATAACTCTGAAACGATGCACCATTTTCTATTATCATCGATTCATTGATTTTTGGTGTTGTACCGGTGTAATATAGACTTATAAACGTACCGTTAAAAGAAATATTGCTAAAAAATCTCCGGCACACCTCTGCTAGTGACCTCCTCTACAAATAGATTTTTGGGATATTTTTATAGGGGATTCCGAAAAAACATCTACTATATGGCATTTTCCTTGTAGTGATATTCTCCTCCTTGGTTCAGGACCTATCACTTGGGCCTCTAAGAAACAATAAGATTTTTCTCTTTCTTGAGAAAAAGCATAATATCGAACAATGGTTAGTACAAGTTAGGAAGCCTTGTGGCTTTGAAAAATCCTTTCAAAGTTTGAATTCCAACAAAAAACGTTTGACCAACCTTTAGTGTGACAATTAGAGTGCCATCAATCTCACGAAAGATACATCTCCACATCAACGCAACAAACACATCGCGCTACACATGCACGCCATCATAAATCTCATTCATGATCGTGTTATTGAAGTGCTCTTCTTCCCTACATAAGATCAAGTTGCATAAATTTAAGTTTTCCAAAATTCGATCCCTGTTAGGAGTTCAGGAAGTTGTCATTAATGGGGGATAGTCTCTAATGTCTCCTTCCTTCTCCTAGTTTGTCATCTTTGCAAATCCTTCAATCCTATCACAAGTTTTTCTTAAGGGGGGATGTTAGGATATTTAGACACTCAAGAGTTAGTTAATATCAACTTGGTATAACGTTTTGTTAGGTAAAAGCATGTTTCTTAGTATGTTTTTTTATTATGAATTAGTATGGATTTGTAGTTTGGAAATATGATGGTCACAATATGTTTTCGACATAGAGTGATCTGAGTGTTCATATTTTTCTCAAACTTAACGACTACATTGATCTGTGGCTTAACACCCGATCGATCCATGATCTCTATTTAAAGAGAAAGGAGGGTCATTTTTTGATGATCGATTGTGAGAAACTCCCTTGTAAATCTCTATATAATCTTTTGTTTCACATTAATAAATTTCTCCAAGTGGTCATGTTGGTTGGGGCCATGGATGCTTTCCCATAGGTTTTTTACCATGTAAAAGTATCACTGTGTTGATTTTTTACTTGGTTGTGTAAGTGGTTATTTAATGTGTTCGTGCTCAATCGAAATACATGTGTTTTCAAAGAGTGAGTGAGTTAGAAAGGAGAACCTCCATCCAAATATAAAAGACAATATCTACCTAGGTAGGAAAGCATAAATTTATGTATTTCAACTATAACATTAACAATATTCACTTAATGTTTCATTCAATCCCACTTTATACCATTATAAAGTTTGAAATGAGTAATTCGTGCATTTCCACTTCAATTGGTGTTTTGTGCTTTGTTTCAGCTACCTCTATAGTGCCAAAATAGTTAGGAATTAGATCATTTCTTAACATTAACATTAGTTTGGTGGTGGGGGAACTTTAAGATGAGAGGTAAGAACCTACACATCTGTTATAAAATGTTCCCCAAAACCCAATGGTAGTTTTTCTTTTTTATTTCTTTCATGAACAAACCTAGGGACACAAAGGGCAGATACATAAAAACCAAACCAAAACTTCCAATCAAGGTTCCTTATAACCTTTTTGGGGGAAGGAACACTCCGCACATAAATTCCACAGAACGGTACTGAAAAATAGGGGTTAGCTCAACTCAAAGAGCTAAAGAAGTCTCTGAAGAGACAAAAATTGGGGGCACTATAGAGCAGAAAATTAAAACATCAACAGTAGTAGGATAGGAGGCAAGACCACTCGAGCCTTCATCAGAACCAGCCAACACAACCTTTTCCTTTTTACCACCATTGGTGGACTCTAACTTTGTAGATATCATTAATCTTGACATGGTGAATGATCTTTTTGGCATATTAGCCAATATAATTGTATCCCAAGTTGAAACAAAAACTTTGACACCAATAGTTTCAACAGGCTCGACTAAAGTCCCGGACATCCAAACAGTAGACAAATATTTCGATTAAAGGGATACCCTTCCTAGAAAAGAACCTAGGGACACTTTGTTATCCTCAAGGATAAAACCATTCAAGTATTTTCTCTTTGGTAATCAAATCAATATGGATGATCAAAAGGATCACAACTATGTGAGACACGATGAGGGAGAATAAGTTGGAAACCAAACATAAACCACCTTTGAGTTTCCATATTTGGATACCACACAAAATGCCAACATAAAGAACATTCCACTCTTTCCACTGCCCACCTTTTATGGTAAAAGTAGTGAATACCCAGATACCTTCCTATTTGAGTTTGACATCTTTTGTAGGATCTACAACTACTTGCAAGATGCCCACAAATGGTTCATGGGGTTAGGAGAGTCCAGTAATAGGTCTTGGGAATACATGAAAGCTATATTTCTTAAAAAATAACAAGACTACTGCAAATCCAAGGATTCTCGTAATGATATTTTTAAAATTCAAAACTTAGAGGACCTGGAGGATTATATGGAATAGTTTTCTTATACCTCACATAAATCGAAATGCCATGACCTTCTAGATGATGCAGTCAAGACTCTTTTCCTTAAAGGAATTTTGGAAGAATATTTAGATGCACTTAACCTGATGGCATTAGGTGACATATCCCATAAACCATTTACTGAAATCTGTAAAATGTGTAGAAATTACTCGAGGAGTAGAGCCAAAACTGGGAAGAGTGTTTGATATCCTTATAGTAGAAACCTAAGTGTAGAAATTACTCGAGGAGTAGAGCCAAAACTGGGAAGAGTGTTTGATATCCTTATAGTAGAAACCTAAAAATAGTTAGTTCAGGTGGTATTACAATGGTAGAGATAGGAAACCTATTGGATAACTTCAAAACCGATATCCTAAGTACAATAGGTTCCCAGTTGGAAACCCTAAAGAGTAAGAAGAAAATTGAGGAGGAGAATGCAACAATGTGCATATTTTGATACCACCCAACCGAAAAATGCCCATTACAACCCAATTTATTATCCATTTACAGAAGTGGGGATACGGGGATACTGGGGAATCCTCTTATGCACCTAGGAGGCCATGGAAGCCTAGGAGTCAACCTACATACCAAGATATACCACCTCAATTTCCACCTTATTATCAACAACAACAACAATGAAACTCACCGAATTAGAAAAACTGATCTCCATAGTATGCTTCACACCATCCTTGGCTACAAGGATGGAGAGGAGGGAATACCCAAGGAAACAATGAGGCTCCACCTGTTCCTATGCCCACTAATCCTTACTCACAATTTCCATCGAACATCCAACAACTTTTGCCAGGTTTTATTCCCCCACCTTTACCTCCTATTCCACAACAACCTCAGAAATACCATAATACAAGCTCCCCAAAACCGACATTATTACCGACAAGTGTCTAACTGTAATAAACATGAGATTCAACTAAGGTCAATAAAAGTTTTGGATAGACAGATGTTATCATTCCTAAAGACCAAGAACCAAATCTTCCCCAAAATGAATCTAGATTACAAAAGCCCCTCTTTATCCAGAAAGATTATCAATTGAGAAAGCTACTATTCAACTGGAATTTGACATTTTAAATGAATTAAATAATATCTGTGTCAAAAACATTTTAAATGAATTAAATAATATCTGTGTCAAAATTCCCGTGTTACAAGCCATAAAGGACATGCCAATTTACAGTAAGGTGGTCAAAGAATTGTGTATCAAGAAACCACGTAGGAAACAAAGGGATCCTCCAACGATACATTTGATAGGATAATTCTCTGAAGAGCAGTCTACGGTCACAAAGTATGGAAACCCAGGAACCCCGTAGTAACACTAACCATTAATAAGGTTCCCATTGGAAATAATATCATAGAACTAGGGGCAACCATTAATGTTATGACTGTTACTAACTGGGAGGAATTACAATTAAAACCCCTTCTTAGACCTACCCCCACTATTTTGGAATTAGCAAATAACACAAAAATAAAAATTCTGGTCTTAAAACAAACCATAAAATTCCTTGGTGAAAACTTATGCATCCAACAGGCTCAGAATCCTTATTGTCGTGACATCATGGAAAGAAACCACATGCACATGATGGAATTGTTTCTCTATCGTGCAATAATCACTCACACTTCCCCTTTGTTTCTATTAGATTGAAATACACCGTCACCGAGTTAATTAAGAGAGAAGTATTTCTCTGTCCATTTTTTTCTCTGGTTTTGCAAGAAACACTCGAAGATAGGGCTGACGGTTTTGGCTTACAAGGGGTATGATCATATGTAAAACAATTACGGCTTGCAAGGGGTGTGATCATATGTAAAACAATTACGGACAAAAGCAGACAGAAGGTTGTGACACGTTGGGTATATGAAACGTTATCTGGACAACCCTCCACGCACTAAGTAGACGCTCAAAAGAAAATCAGTTGTGAAGGGGGAAGAAAGTGTGTAACTTTACCTGGACGACGTTCCATGCATCCATGGATGGATTAATAAGACATGCCATTATTTGGTAAAGAAGGGGAAGCAAATGCGACCATGCTTCTCACCAACAATGGGTAAAGAAACCAGGTAAAAAACCTAATCTAAAATGAGGTAGTAAAAAACCCTTAAAAAAACATGCAGTGGAAGTAAAAACTGAGGATTAGTTTTTAAGTGGATATTGATGTGCCATTATTATGTTAATCATATTAAACACTCTTTTTAATGACTAACAAACATGCTTTGTCAAAATAAGTTAATGGTTGAAATCACCACCCTTCATTTATTGTGACACCAAGAATACTATGTGGATATGAAGTCATATTTATTAAAATATCATCTATAATTAAAAGCCTAAAATATCATCTATGATTAAAAGTCCATTAAATCTAACCATTTCCAATAAATGTAAACCTATAAACTAATTAAGATTTTCTTATTTTTTTTATTTTGAGAATTTTTTTTTTCATTCCATCTCAGATAGAAATGGTAGTCCTACATAAAATCGAAACCCAACTGAATCATTTTTTTATTATCAGAAAATAAAAAATCAATAGCCAAATCCAATCAATAGCCCTCTCTCTATCTATTTTCATGCCTTTATTTATATGTCTTTATTTATTTTTATGTGTGTCTGTTGGTCTTTCGATCAATACTTAATTGTATTTACTTACACCTATAATTATAAGTAATGGAAGAGTCTCTCTCTGTGTTTTGTTTATGGCTAATCTCAAATTTTCGTTTGTTCTTATATGTGGGTTGAATCAATCATGGTGGATGCATATCTATGTCCAATAAACCTGCACAAGTCTCATCAAATGATCAGCCCTGCATATATATATATATCTATAATAATATTATATCTGTGGTCTAGAACTACCATTTCACGATTAATGTATGTTTTCATTTCAGATTTTGCGAAATTTTGATCTACTGTATATATGCCTTTAAACTTCAGGTATAATTAATGCATACTTCCCCACAGAGGTGGGGAAGTGGGTTGTGGTTAGTGAGACTTATAAACTTATCTCCGAAAACCTCTGCACCAATCGCATTCACAAGATTAACTTGTGATAGACAATGGATAAGAAACACTGGAGAGAGCTACTTCGGATTTAAGTCGAAATAATTTCGGCTTTGCGCACTTGTAACGTGTTTGCCATTCATCTTCCATTTATGGGGTTATACTATGCCTTAGGCGCTGAAACTCATTAATTATCTATTTGAAACTTTAATATAATCTTGAAACCCTAATAACCTTAACTTTCATCTGAAACCCTAACCCTGATCCTAATCCTGCCTATTCATTGGAAAGTTGAAACTTTAATATAATCTTAACTTTAATATGAAACCCTAATAACCTTAACTTTCATCTGAAACCCTAACCCTAATCCTGCCTATTCATTATAAAAAGGAAAGTGATTGATATGACCTATTTATAAGACATGATGTGAATTACCCATGATCAAAGCGTCAAAGATTATAGTGACATAACACAACATATTAACAGTTTTCATGCAGAATTGATTTCTCTTGTGATAGCATTGAATCGTGTTGAATAACCCAAGTAATTTCTTATCATACCAATAAGCGTATGAAAACTTGTTCTTGGACGGATTGGATCTTATTGTCAATATGAAAATAGGTTTCCTGAACTCGTTGTTGGAATTGTGAGTTACACTGTCTACCGTTTCATCTTTCCAGATCTCGTTCAAATAGCGAAAGCACCAGTGTGCGAGCACAGTTTTGTCAATGTGTTTAGTAATTCGAGTCTTTTTTTATGAGTCTGTCCAGTGAGAAGTGAATCCTTTGAGTTGTTTTTTGAGCATATTTGTCAACAAACTTGATGGTCCTGTTCGATTTTTGAGTGGTGAATCTACGTATCCTTTGAGGATTTTTGAGCTCTTTGGAGTGATTCGCTGGGATTGCTTCAAAGCACTGATAAACTCTCTATATTCTACTTCCACCTAAATCCTTCAGTATTGGTAAACTCTTTGTCAGTACTCCATATTGTCAAGGTGATGCATAAGAGGCTGCACAACCATGAAATTGGCGGGCCTACAATTGTAATCGATAAAAATGACAACACCAAGAAGATGCGCAGCCATCAAGGAACTACAGATAAAATAGCGAGGATTTTGACAAAGAAAAATATCATTACGACATTCTATACTCCAAACGATTTAAGAAAGCTCATGAACTTTGTTAAGGATCCAACTGACCCTCGACTAAATGAAGGCATTTACCAAATGTGTTGTGTATGCGGAAATACATATAATAGTGAAACATGTAGATCCATATAGGTAAGGGAAAAAAACACATTGTCTATATAACCTAGTACAGCCAACTCGCTGCTGGAGAAAGCCGAAAAGGTTCCATTCAGAACACGATCTGTGACTGAGCCGACTTCAACACAGAGCTCACATAAAACGTGAAAAATGAATGAGTGCCACTAAAATGAAACTTGTGCAGAGTGTTTTTTAATGATATAAACTTGGCCTGCATATATTTTAATTCTCCTTAATCATTTGAATGTGGCAATTATGTATTTTTACAGTAAATTTATAATGTGATTATGTAAATGTAAATAGTAAATTTATAATGTGATTAGGTAAATGTAAAAAAATAAATATGTTAACTTATGCCTTCATAAATGCAAGGAAGTTATGAACAATAAATCTTGATTTTGGAGGACGACTAAGAATATGCCAACATCTTCAATGCTTAGCCATCAGATTAGAATTTAAGATTAAAAGATCATTAATTGTGCCCATTATCAATAGGTGTACGTCTTTCGTCTTAACTAGCACAGCTCACTCGAAGCTATGCCCAAAGGGTTCCATTTAGAACAAGATCCGTGACTACGCCGAAAGGGTTCCATTTAGAACAAGATCCGTGACTGAGTCGACTCCAACACACAGTGGTCTGTCCGTGCAGGTAGTGGCATCAAWCGAATAAAAAAATGAATGAGTGCCACCAAAATGAAACRTGTGTAGAGTGTTTTTTAATGATATAAACTGCCTGCATATATTTTAATCCTYCTTAATCTCCAACACACAGTGGTCCGTGCAGGTAGTGGCATCAAACGAACAAAAAAATGAATGAGTACCACCAAAATGAAAAGTGTGTAGAGTGTTTTTTAATGATATAAACTGCCTACATATATTTTAATCCTCCTTAATCATTTGAACGTGAAAATTATGTATTTTTATAGTAAATTTATAATGTGATTAGTCCAAARATTARCTATACAAAAATACTCTAAAAAAAAATCTTCGTATGATTGAAGATGAAGTCCAAAAATTAACTATACCATAGTTCTCTTAAAAACACATCMTCCTGGCATGATTGAGGATTTAATTAATTAATACTAATTCAATTTTGTTTTAGGATTTAAGATGTCTATATGATACAAATTAAATAGAATGTGAGGTATTACCTTAAGTCATGACTTTGGTAGTGTTGYAATGTCATGACCCGACTTTTCTAATATTTCAACCATCATTCCTATTTAAGTTGTTTGGATGTTTTTCACTTTTGATTTTCTTCAATTGTCCCAAAATTTTCTTGGATATTTCAACCATCATTCCTATTTAAGTTGTTTGGATGTTTTTCACTTTTGATTTTCTTCAATTGTCCCAAAATTTTCTTGGATATTCACAATTCAAACGATGGTTTCTAATGAACTAAATATATAATATGATTGCTAAGATTTAAAAAAAAATAAAAATAAATATTACTGCAACTTTCAAAACATCAATAAAGGTTCGTTCAAATATATAAACCACCCTATTCGACCTCACCAACATAAAGATGAAACTTTCAAAACATCATTAGGGATTCGTTCAAATATATAAACCACCCTATTCCACCTCACCTACATAAATGTGTACATGATTTTGTGTTTATGTGGTAAACCCTATATAGGTGAAACATGACATTCTATCCAAGTTATGATGAAAGAGCATTAAACATATATTAGTCATAATTATATTAGCTCCTTTGGCTTGGTTGATCACTCCAATAGAACCAAGCACGGCTTATACATTGGAAGATGCTATGGTTTTAGCTAGAATTGATTGTAACTCTCAAAGGAAATTTTGAGAAGAAATCAAAATTAAGAAACATCTAAACAACTTAAATAGGAATGGTTGTTAGAAGATTAGCAAAAATTGGATACTCACATGACAATAGTGTGAAACATGGGTTAAAGTAAGACCTCTTATTTTTTTTAATTCTTAGTAGATAGGAAACTTTAGTTATAGGATACGATTTAGTTATAGGATACGATTGAATTTTTGTTAATTAAATTTAACTTTATTATGTTAATTTCTAAATTAATTTTAGGTTGAATTTATTTTTTTCATAATTTAGGTTTTAACCTTAACATATTTATAATACTTAATTTAATGATTTTTTAATTTTTTTTTTTGTTTTCATGGAGATAAATCACACTAGTTTGGGGGTGGGTGCAAGTTGGTGATGGTCTCATGGCCTCTCATGATGGGTTAGTAGCAATGAAAACATGAAAAAACAACAATATGTTAACTTGGAAGGATGATTAGGTATTTTCACAGTGAATTTGAATATGGTGTAAAAATATGAAATGTAGGAAAATGAATTAACTTTCATAATTTTTATTTATAGAAATTGTGTATGACTATGTGAAATTTGAGTTTTCCTAGCAATGGAATGTTATTTTTCATGCAAAATATAATGCATATGTTTTTATTAGTGTTGGTGTTGAGTACTTAAATGAAGGAATATCCTTAAAATATTTTATAGAATTATATAGAACACATTGTCCACTTGCACAACTATTTTTTCAAAATTTATAATGGGGTAAAATCAAGTTGTTGTGAAAATTGCTAATGACAATTTTTGGTCGAACTCTTGAATTTTTTAAGCTGTAGAACTTTTGGTTTGGCCATAAACTTATAACTATGACACTTTCTAGAAAAATATGTGTTCACTTCAGCTTTCTCCAACTTTGGCAAGAGCTAACTCCTTACAATATTATAAGTCCGGTTTCAAAACTACTACTAACATTTTCATAATTGAATGGACTTTCATTTTATACAATTTGTATTCAATTTAATTTTTTTTTAGTATTTTTAATTAATTTTATAAAAAATATTATTTTCATTCTATTGTCTTCAAAAGAGTATTTTAATATTTTCCTTTTAAATCAAAATTAAGGCACATAGATGGAGTCTCACTAAACATGTTTAAAATATGCAACTTTTTAAGATTGGTCAAAGTAAAAAAATTGTAGAAATTATAATATTCATCCATTAAATTCAAAACTATAGTCATACTTTAATAGAGTTATATTTTGTTTTTCATAAACACAAGTTTAATAATGAGTATAGTCATGTCTAAAAACATAACTAATTATCAATCCCTTCATTTTTAAGTAACATACTGACAAAAAATAGCTAAATTGACATATCAAATTTAAATAAAAAAAATTCAAAAAATATTCAATGGGAAGCTAACACAATTCATGACAAGTTTTATTTGAAATTTGAAATTAAAAAAATACTTTTCTTTTACCATAAGCTGATTTTGTTTGAAAATATATTTTATTTTCTCAAAAAAGAAGGAAAATAGACACCAAGGGTCTTAACATTATCAACCAATTTTTTAAAGATTGTAGATCTCATTTTGTACTAGTGTAGCATATAACTTATTTTAAAAATGATTAAGGAAAAAGTATTATAAACTCTTAATCACTTTATTCATTGATTTCATAGCACTAATTCATGATTTAAATATTATTGTATTGAAGTTTTAAAAATGTACAATGGACATGTGTTTTGAAGTGGCTAGCATTCTTTTTCATTTTTAATATTATATTATTTATATAAGTCAAGATTAAGAATTGCACCATATTTTGTTAACATGTTTATAGGTATGTGCAAGCTAATGGTGGTCTCTCATGAAAAATAACAATCTATTAACTTGGAGGGATTATTCAAGGCACTTTTACAATGAACTTGAATATTGTGTAAGAATATGAAACGTAAGAAATCAAATTAGCTTTTCTAATATACAACTTTTATTCTTAGAAATTGTGAATAAATATGTGAAATTTGAATTTTGTTAACATGTTTATGGATATGTGCAAGCTAATGGTGGTCTCTCATGGAAAAATAACAATCTATTAACTTGGAGGGATTATTCAAGACACTTTTACAATAAACTTGAATATTGTGTAAGAATATGAAACTTAGGAAATCAAATTAGATTTCCTAATAGACAACTTTTATTCATAGAAATTGTGAATAACTATGTGAAATTTGTTTTTTCATAAAAGTGGTGTGTTATTTTTCCATCAAAATATAAGTCATATGTTTTTGTTCGTGCAGGTGTTGAGTATCTTAGCTATGAAATTTCATTCCAAAAACTTGTATAACTATAGAGAACCCATTTTTCTAGTGCTGTGTATTTTTGGGAAATTTATGATATTAATTTTATATATTTTTTAAATTATTAAATTCAATATATCCTTGAAATTACAACACCTTTTGTTCGTCCATTCTAAGAGGGTCTCATCTAGCGCAACATATAACTCATTTTAGAAATGGTTAACCCGAAAAAAAGTTATAGCAGAAATAAGAGAGGTATGCATTCTAGGGTTTTGATAGATGACAAAAATAGATTAAAACTAGTAAATATTATAATTTATTTTTATTTTTATTTGGAATCTACACAACTGAATTTATCTATTTATGTAGTTTCATCAATAATTGAATTGTATAGCCTATAGAAAAATAACGTCAAAAATAGAGATATGGAGAGGAATTCATAAAAATAGAGGTTTAGTGCCGTGGAAGGAGGTGCGACCCCTCCAGAAGTGTCTGTGCCCTCAGAGTCTAACTCCCAAGGGGGAAGAACAATCCCTTGGGTTGGATTCGATTGATGTAAGGGATGATGATGGTATGAAAAGGTCCTTCCAGAGATTGTCAGAGGCCTTGATTCACCATCTGTAATGAGATGAGGTCAGGGAGCGTGTACCTCTAAGGGTCCACAACGCGCCGAGTCAGTACCATTGGTATTTCAGTGCGTACTCGAGATGGTCAAATTTCTCAAGTTATTTGGTGCCCTATATCGCGTAACCGTCGAGGCATGGTGGGAGCATATGGCGATGTGCTTCACGAATATACTTCCAACACGAAGGTCTGCATAGTTAACTAGATGTGTGTATGCGAACAATAAGAAAAACATGATAAATAAGAAAACAAATTATAGTTGAATAGGTCATATTTAGAATCTCAGAATAGTTGCTAAAACTTCAAAATATCATCTCTTTTTATTTTCTATTTTACATTGGTTGTGGGGTCTAGTTCACATTGGTTTGTAAGTTCCAAAATCCAGTGGATTTATATGCCAATTGGGTGTACGTAGAGGCAATGAATTTTTTATTAACATAATGATTGATTGATTGATATTCAATGATATYTGACACCCCCTTGGAAGGACACATTCACCCGAAGAAGAGTTTGATAGATATCATTAAACCTCAACTATACAAATCTCTCTCTACAATTGAGAGTGAAATAATCCTCCTCCATGATGAGATTGAAAAATGAAAAAGAAAACCCACAAATATAAGGAAGTGAGAGAGTTATGTAGATGATAATCAAGCTAGTTCAAGTGTAGGGTCAAGGTGAGAAAGAATCCTAGAGAAAATTTGGCAAAATTTTAAAGAGATTTGAAAGCAACGACATATCCTAAATGGTATAAATGGGGCTATTTATATAAAGGATAGTCACATAGGCAAAAACCTTGTATGAAAAATAATTTTTGAGGAAAGGTTAACATTCACAACCACTCATCTATGGTTAAACACAAGAACAAGTGAGTCTTGAGCCAATTTAAGTGTTTTTCACTAGAAGTAGGCTCTTTGTTCTTCCTATCTATGAGACATAGACAAATATCCATCTTTAAAACCCATATATGGCATGACATAGAGAGCCCATGAAGGGAAGATCAATTTTGATCTTGTCAACCCTTGTGTACATCCAAAACAATTACCTTTTGCACATCCAAAACAATTATTAGGTCATCTAGATTCTTAGGAAAATATTTCGAACTAACCCAAGTAGACCAAATCAAGTATTAGTTTTGAGATTGATCCAAGGGGAAGAGATAATATCTAACCAAAAAACTCGCCAAGGAAGAAACATGGACAAAGAATAACCCAAGAAAATAAATAGAGGGGATCTTGCATGAGAACTAGACATTAAATGAAAAAATCTTCCATGACAACTAGACATTAAATGGAAAAAATACCAAAGAAAGGGGCCAAAGAGAGAGGTAATTACCAATGACCTAACTTATCTCAAGCAAGTTGTTAGGAGGCCTCATGATTATATTTGAGCTTCAACTACATAGGTATGGAATTACGCTTCGTGAAGGAAAAACACATGGGATTTTGGGATTTTCATGGTTTAATTATAAGGTTCACCTTTGCATGCACTTGTCAAAAATATATTAAAATCAAATTATAAAATACAATTTATTTTCAAATAAGTTAACAAAATCATAATCATACAATTTAATTTCAAATAAGTTAACAAAATGATAATCATTCAAAAAAAACGTTTGTACATAGTGTTACTTTATAAGTTTGTACATAATGTTACTTTATATACTTTGAGTTCAACCCACTCTGAAGAAATTCCCTCACATAGGTCTTTGCAAATTTGAATCATTCATGATTATTACAAGTTCTTCTCAAAGAGAATATGTAATTGAACAAAATTTCAATTATGTGGTTTGTAAGGTGTTTTAGAATGTTTGGTAGAAGTGACAGGGATATAATGTATAAGAATATGTAATTGAACAAAAATTCAATTATGTGGCTTGTAAGGTGTTTTAGAATGTTTGGTAGAAGTGACAGAGATATAATGTATAGGTTCATGTTAGTTGAAGGTTATTCTCAAAGAGAATATTTAATTGAACAAAATTTCAATTATGTGGCTTGTAAGGTGTTTTAGAATGTTTGGTAAAAGTGACAGGGATATGATGTATAGGTTCATGTTAGTTGAAGGTTCTTCTCAAAGAGAATATTTAATTGAACAAAATTTCAATTATGTTGCTTGTAAGGTGTTTTGGAATGTTTGGTAGAAGTGATAAGGATATGATGTATATATTCATGCTTCATTTCAATACTAGCTTAGTTGAAAAAAATAGATGATTTTATTACATATTTTAAAACCAAATAAATAAATATGGTCATTCATTAATGGAATGTACTAACATAATTATAGTTTTTTTAATTGAAAACTCAATATTGGAGTGTACTAACATAATTATAGTTTAGTTTTTTTAATTGAAAACGAAATATTTGCGAATTGTTAATATATTCGGCACAAATAGTTTGGCTAAGAAAATTTTCATTTATGACTATGACAATGTGATTTAGGATTATACTTGTAGTTCTGCCCATGGTTATGAATCCTCACAAATTTAATACGAACACACAGTTTATATGAATAGAAATGTTGCTAGCTAATGGTTATGAATCCTCAACAAATTTAGTATGAACAAGCAATTTATATGAATAAAAATGTTGCTAGCTAATGGTTATGAATCTCATCAAATTTCCTACGACATGCTGTTTATATGAATAGAAATGTTGCTTTCACATATGATGTTATTAGTCTTTGTTGAAGGCTAGTACTATAGCATTCGATTCATCTTTGACATTAAAATTTTCCTTCATTTCCAATGTGGAAATGAGGTGACTTCAGTGGATTAACACTTATGCCTAATACATTAATGTAGAACCGAAGTGGCTTTCAAGTGCATTATGTCTATGTGTCTAGTGCATTAACACCTGTGATT
>SNQJ01S0057091.1:6167-49807 GCA_010110895.2 Picea sitchensis
CACGAGGTAGAAACTAATGCAGGATTTGGTATTAATTGGCTCCTTAAACTCTCAAAATATTATCATATCTAATATTAAAAATTCCCATTGTGTCACTCTCTCAGTGGGTGGATTGGGGATCGGGGATGTGCTATGAACATTTTCATTAGTATCTTTCTACAAAAAGATCTGATGCCAATCAATTTCACCGTATAATGTTGTCATGGAAAAGTTGAATCAGAGGTCTGACTCGGACCTAGGGAACCAAGAATGACTCTGGATAAAACTAGATCGTACAATCTGTTGATGGGTCTTAAATCAATTGATTCAACAACATGAACCAAACCTGCAACTGAGGCCCAATTAGACTCTGTAGCATTTGAGATGGAATGGTTCTCCAGATCTTGCGATCCGACCAATTTATCAATGGGCTTTGTGTTTTCTTGTGAAGGTTCTCCCTTCAGGTAGGAACGTTATTTTCTGTATTTTCTCTTGAGTGGGGATGGTCCAAGAGATGGAAGCCGGCATAATCCAACTTAGCAATCAATAGGATTGAATTACAACTACTTGGAAGGGGCTGAGCTTGGGATAACCCGCTGCTCAAATGTGTAGACAATAACTCTATACCAAAGGGCCTAGTAATAATACATTAACCAAATGAGCATCCAATTACTTCCTGAGAATCTAACTAACAGAAATAAAAACACATATGTAACCAAGATCATGGCAAGCAAAATAATTCATCTACTATAGCATTAATTACATAACAACACAATGATTTATCTTCATCATTAAATCAAAGAACATCAAGACATTGGACCAGATAACTTGACAACATAATTAATTGCTCTTACTCATTTACTGCATCATTCATGGAACAGGAAAGGAAGTAATTCTTCTCCAACTCCAATCACATACATTTGATGAAAATAGCTTGTCTTTGGTCCAGAAGGACTTCTCAATTCATAGTAGTCCCAAAATAATTATCAACAAACGAAAAAGAGATAGTTCTTACAACAACCATCGACCCTTGACTAATCAGTCGATGTCTCTACTTATAATTTAAAATTCAACTATAATTAATGGATAAATACAATTTAGGCTAAACAAAAATTGCCACGTGGAGTGATCATCCAACAGTTTCTTTCAACAGTCCACCTGAGATGTCTCTTGAAAAGGGTGGCTTCTTTCATATTCAGACCAGCTGATAAACAAATATTCACAGGTTTGAGCCCATGGGAACCTGTGTTTTTCCATAGGGGCATCATATACTCCTCTAATATCCATTGCATGTGTTCAGTACTTTACCAAACTGGAGTTCATTTATTGCAGCATGGCTTGAGCTCTGATCGAGTGACCTGTGAATTGTTACACTTGCCCTGGCTTTGCATCAGTGACCTTTGCGCACTCTTTGGCCCAAAGAGAGTCTTGTTTGGAGTGTTTCTTGAACACATTTCTCAGGTTAGTGAATTCATCTGGGGTGTTGAATTCGGGGAGACTAACATCTTTATTAATTTTACCCCAGTGTTTCTGGCACTTGGCCCATTTCTTTTTTATTTCTTGGTGTGGGTCCCCGGTCATCTTCGCTCGGTATTCGGCGGATTTATTCATGTGGTCGAGACTAATTTTTCCAACCAGCTGAATGCCATGATTTTCCGTTTCTCAACCGTACCATACCGCCTCAATGTATTCGAGTCTCTCTACCACTAGCTGTGCCTTTTCATGCCATCTTTCCATCTCTTTGCATGTCGTGAGTTCCATGAGAGTATCCTCCTGAAACGCAACTACATTCTCGGTTAACAAGTACCTTTCCTTCTTGAACTTGTTATAAAATCCGTTGAACTCTTCCTTCAAGTATACGGTAGTCTATGTAGCTCCTTTATAGTATTTGACAATATGGCACAGGTGTTCGAGATCCTCCCAGGTGTCGGCTAGTTCCTTTTCATCTCTCCTGGCTCTGTCCTAGGCGACATCTGGGAGGGATTTTCCTACATCGATCAGTTCAGATGTGTGAGCATCTGCAATGCTGATTAAGTTCACTTTTGTGGTAACTATAATGGATTCATCCAAAGTGATTCTTCACCTCTTCGTGGTCCTTTGAATGATGGCCTTCCTCTTTTGATCACAGGAGATCGCATAGATGTCTTCTAGTTCGTCTACCGATTCTGGTATCTGTTGATCTCCCCATCAGAGGTTGTTTCTCAAGCTACCTGCGGTGTATATCTTCTCAGGAGTGGGTTCTCAAATTTCTTCGCTTTGTTTTGTGGATCCGAACTCTTATTTTCGTTCATCTAGAACTTGAATATTGGGCATAATGGAGGCATCAGGTACAGACTCATTACTTACTTGCTCGTCGGCCATAGAACTGTCGATTTTCTTTTTTGGAGTGTCACCACTCGGTCTTCCTTCTGCTTCCTTTTTGTCGGACTCTCTTGTGTCGAGGCCACCTTTGTTACACATGATTTTGGTCATCTTGGTAATGTATTACCAATGGTGCATTCAGGCTCCCAACAAGGACTTTTTGCTTGAGAAAAGTGGATCTTGTCTCCTTCCAAAAACATATTTTCAAAGTGAGTTCGCAGGTTGCATATGGCCTAGGGTGTGAGAATCCCTCATTCTCGTAGGCCACCTTCATCTAGGGTGTGAACTTCTCACAGTTGTCTCCATACATAGGGTGCGAACCTTTTTTCAATCTTGGAAAAGAGAAGAGGTCTCGAGGGTTCTAGAAGGGAATCTTCTAGAAAATGAGTTGGCATTCATATGGTTGTCATTTTACTGACTTCTCAGATTTGATGGGATCATCCTCATCCATGTAACCATCTCTCCTTCTCCTATATACTGAAAGGTTTCTCATGGAAAAGGTTAAGAAAGATTAATTGAAGAATTGGTGAAGGAATTGTGTGAAGAACCCTACTTAGACAGAAGCTTGGAGACTCTAGCTGTTCTATCAAGAGGAATTAGATGTTATTCATGCAAGTACAAAGAAAGTGTGTGTGTTGGAACCAAGGGTCACTGAAAGGAATCTTGCGACATCAAGGTGATCAGGTTGTATCTTCTACTTTCAATTAATATGATACAACTGTATGTCCCTTTCCCATAAAGTCATTCTTACTTTATTGTGTAATTCATTGATCATATGCATAAGATGACATTGAATACATTGTGTTATCTTCACTTTGGTTGGTTTGTGTTGTCTTGGACTTGACCTCACGAGAGCACCGGAGTGAAGCGGGAGCAACAGAGACCTAAGGAAGCGATACAAAGGTATGTCACTAGTTCCTCCTTACTAGCAAATTCAATGATTGCAACTTAGGGAAAGAGTCATGTCATGTCCTATTTTGTTCTAGATCCAGGTGGATCTAGGGAGATCTATTAGTGTTTGCACCTACCGATTAGTCCGATAACAAAATTAGTGACTCCACTGGGGATGCAACCCATCTTTTGGTGGTTTTTGGTGTTTTTCCTTGGCCATTTTCTCTTGCCTTCCCTTTTTTCATTTCTATCAATCTCTGAGTCTTCAGGGGACCCTGACAGACTCTCTGGGTCCAGAGGTCCCTTCAAAAACTTTGTCTTTTTTTCAAATTTTGCCTAGTTTCAGTCATTCTCGCACTGAACCCTTTTATTTCCTGCGAGAACTACTGGAGTTCGCACCCTACTATGCAGTCCAGTATGAACATATCGCACTTTGCTTGTGACCAGCCTGTGAGAATGCTCCATTCTCACACTGTACACTACTGCTTTCCTGCGAACCCATTTTGCAAAATTTTGACATTAAGGTCTTTTGTATGCCCAAATACCCATATTTGTATGTTTGTCTGAAGAGAACTTCTTGGGCCATTGATTGATTGTTTCTTGACTTCGGATTTTGTGAATGATTAGTCTTTTGAAATAAAAGACTCTTCTTGTTCATTGTTTCTCAACTATCATCTCTTGACCTTTTCTTAGCAAGGATATAATCTCTAATCCTGGAATCTGAGTGTTTGTTTGGTTGGGAGTCGGTGATCATTTTAAAAGTTGGGATTTATTGTCTTTCTCAAATGCCCATTACTTGGAAAATTGTTTCCCTCATACATTTGAAAAGACTAACCTTGTCTGCTTGTCATTTTTGTATTCATTGAAAGATTGGTTTGGGTTTTGTATGTTTCTTGTCATTAGTTATTGGTTTTCCTTAGTTCCACCACCGTTGTGTGGTTCCTCTTGAAAAGTAAAAAAAATAAATATTTTTAAAAGAATTTTTACTTTAAAAATATTGGAAATCAATTGTTGAAATAAAACAAATAGAGAATTGGCATTGTTCGTGATTTGTTGATATTGCATTTCAAATAAGATTGTATATCGTAGTTCAAGGTTGTTCCAGAAAAATTCTCTTTCCCTCCTGTAAATAGGATTCATAGAACGAGAATTGATATCTTTCATTCCTATCTATGCATTGTTGGGTCAGAGTCTCACACAACATCGGTTTCATTTCCATCTCCTTTGAGTAACAACAACCTTTAATAATATTGCACGAATTTTTAAAATTTAACTAGTAGCTCTTTTCTAGGACTCTATCACACCAACATTAGCTAGGCTAGAGCTTTGGAATAGGCAGAGAGATACACTCTCCAAAGCACAAAACACACAATAGCATCTTGTGGTAAGGAGTGTCAAATTCCATTTGCAACATTTTTTCCTGGGAAGCCCTTCTCACACAAGGGTCAAACCCAAGGTTGCATTGATATTGACAGAGTTACTCACCCTGCTTTGTTGATATCAGTGTAGAGATTGCACGTATTACAGGGATCACTTGGAGGTATACCCACAATGAAGAGTGTAATCCTCTCGAGTTGATTTCAGGCTAGATACCCTGCCCCTCCGTGTGGATCAGACTGTCGACTGTCCCCCCAGGATTTATTGTTGTTGGTGGTAACCTTAGTGGCCTATATTATTATGGTCTTACATAAGGTGACTATGAAGGGGCAAGTCTTCGTGGTACCTGGAATCGACATTGGACAAACTCACTTGGGCTCCTTGGAGGGTATACCCATGATTATGTGTGGGAGCTTGCACCAGGGCGTAAGTCCATTAAGAAGGTCATCAACATAACTTTTCCACCCTAGCCCAGCCCCTTCTTGTCTCGTTGTTGTGACGTTGGACTTCATCACCAACTAGTGACTTCGGAATTAGAAGGTCTTGATTGCTTGGTTTTGTTCCCTAGATTTATTTTACTAGCACTTGTTGTTTGTTCACCCAAGTTGACCATAGAATTTTCTTTGTTAGTTTTTTAATTCGTTCACAATTGACCCTCCACGTCATTCACGTAGAATGTAGGTATTACCCCCAGAAAATCTGGAAGGTTCTCAACCCTTGCATACCAACTCACTGGAGGGATCTCCTCAATAGAGTGAATTCCAAGACGTCACCACTCCACAAGTGGAAATAACTGACTCTCTAGAACCATTCTTAATTTTCAATTCTCGAGAGGACTTTCGACTTCACCCCGACTCTGAGAGACGTATTCTGTGACTGACTTCTTCCGGAGAACTAGTTGTTCAGTCTTTTGGATCACCAACTAGACCCTTCCTAGGACCTGAAGGTCAAGATCCTTTTTGGGCTATAGACATTTTTAGATGGGACCTCTTTGGCTCGGGCACATGCGTTGATATCACTATCTCACCTAAGCTACCCGAAACATCTGATCCAGACGCAGTACCGTTGACTACTTCTTACTATTTTCCTGGTACATAAGCTCCACGAGCTGACCACATCCTGACTCTCCCTTTACAAATAGCCCATTACATAGATACTAAAATTCCTCACATTGAGATTACTGCGGCTAGCCAAGCCCCTATTAGCACACCACTTTTTCCCAGAGTCACCCTAACACTTCCACCCGGGTACCGTGCGTTGAATGCCTCTATTCCCGTTCCTATGCAAATCACATCCGGAAATCCTGGTGGTCCCACTTATTCTGGGCAACCTCCTCCTAGCTTCATTCCAACACTTCCTCCGCCCCCTTTCAGAGGACCTTTTCCATCCTCTATCAACAACACTGATCCTAGTTGCACCATTTTGTCATTCACACTAAATTACCAGATTCCTGTTGGTGGACAATTTACCAAGGAGGTTTGAATCACCCCTCCCTTACAGGGAAAATCCCAATTGGAACCCAAATCGCAATTGGAACACAACCCCTGATTGGAACACAATCCTTGATTGGAGGACAACCCCCACAGACCCCAACCTATGGACAAAACATACCTCCATCCTTGGCCCAGTATTGGAATCATATGATACAACATAACCCTCAATCGACTGTGGGGAAACAACCTCCAGCTACATCCATTATAACTCCCGGTATAGGACAACCATATCCAAGTATGTCTAATCCTATTTGGGGCTCAAAGGCTCAACCCTACGCTCCCATTCAAGGGTAAAACCCTATGAGTCACTTGCCTCCACAACAACCACTGAATCTTCCTGGATCTTCGCATTATATGCAGACTGCTTATGGTCCCACTGGTTTGCTAACGAGACTCCCTCCCCAAAGCCACAAATACTCGCATGTGAATAGACAACTACCTTTCTTAGCCACCCTGGACCTCCCAGATCTGTCGAGGATTTTAAATGATCTTATCTGTCACTCTCCCCAATGGCCTACTATAATAGCCAAGCTACCATATGACATCCCTAAATTCGATGGCAAAGTGGGAGAGGACCCGAAAAATCACGTCATGAATTTTCACCTTTGGTGCTCATCCAACTCCTTGATGGATGACTCTATTCGTTTACACCTTTTTCAACGAACTCTCACGGGTTCTGCTGCGAATTGGTATATAGAATTACCACGAGGTTTCTTCACCAACTTCAAAACCCTCACTATGGCTTTCCTCACCCACTACCAGTTACCAATCTGCTATGAGACAGGGACCGATATTTTGAGTTATTTCAAAAAAACAAAGCCACTCATATCTCTGATCACATTCATGAGTGGCGATGAAGACGACGTCTCATCAAACTTGAACTTCCTGATCAATTGTTGGCAGAGTGGTTCAAAAATTCCTTTGTGAATGACATTGGTCATGACATCGCCATGGGTGGAGCTTTCACGGAAGAACAAGCCACTAGTCGTGATCAATACCTTGACCTCGTTTACTAAAAAACGGGTACTCTTTATGACTTACTCCCTAATGCAGCTCATCCTTCCACTTCTGCCACTTCAACTACTCCTGTTTCTTCTCATGAAATCGACGGTGTGATTGGCACTTTCCATGCCCAACCACATTCTACCTCGAGCAACAACCCCAAACCCATTTCTTCTAATTTTCAAAATGCTCCATCTCCTACCCCTCCCACTGGAAAGACTTCTAAGGTAAATGGTGTTCAATGTACCCCCGCCGGTAAAAACAAATATAGAAAGGGAAAGGGTAAGAATAAGGAGGAGAAAAATACTTTGCAAGCATAGAGAACCAAAACACCACCCATTGACGATAGGGATAAGCGCAAACCCTGATACCCTTGTCTTATCTGTGGTGATGATCACTACACTAAGGATTGTCCATGATGCGCCGAGGTTACTAAGTTCCTTCAAGGGACCCCAAAACCACCCACTTCGGTCATTTTGTCACAACCCTTCCCTTCTCAACCATAGGCCCAATTAGTCATTCACGACCAACCATCCCCCTCTACTACATCCTATGTCTTAATTTGTATAGGTGATTCAAAGAAAAGTGACATTACACTTACCACTTGAACCAAAGATTATTCTTCCTCTAAAGAGAAGGTTGATGCTACACCGCCTTCGTTGGTCCAACCATATCCTACGAATCCATCTACCAACGGTCCTCTTCATCTTGAATGACCAAGCCTCGAAACAGTCCTTTGCCCTCCTCCAAAGGGCGTCGTTCGAAAATTGGCTTTCAATCCTCATGCTCATGCTGCCCAAAACTATAGCATTGTTGAAGATCTGGCCCAAGCACCATCCGCGATGTCAGCCCTCGAAGTCCTTCAAAGTTGTCCCATACAACGAAAGGAATTGTTGAAAGCTATCGGTGGAATCGACCCGACGGATACAAATTTAATAATTTTTTACTTGGAATATCACATTCCAAGGTTACCCCCTCAACTCACATTCCAAATACAAGTGATTGTCTCCGACAAAAACATTTGTAGAACTGTTATCGACGAGGGTGCATCGATGTGTGTCATGTCTATTACCTGTTGGAAAGCCATCGACTCTACCTCTTTGACTGAATTCCATAACAAACTTAAATCCTTCAATGGCTCTAGTTTTAAGCCTTACGGTGTCCTTCCTTCATTGCCAATTATGTTAGAAGGAAAAATGGTCCAAGTTGAAGTGCAAGTCTTTGACGCTCCTCTCGATTACAACCTTCTTCTTGGCCGTAGCTAGATTGATTCCATGCGTGTAGTTGTGTCGACTCTTTTTCTTGTTGTACATTTCCCACATCAAGGAAAGGTAATCACCGTCAACCAATTAGCCTTCTTTAATTCGGATACATGTACTGGAAACATACCATTCATCGCCAAAACAACCCCCCCTGGATATGAGAACGTTGGTGTAGGTCTTCTCAAAGACTCTTCGTTAATGGGTACCTTCCCCATTCCACTACCTGATGTTCCACACCCGTCTATCGCTTCAATCAACATGATCTCCACCGGAACCCCTATGTCTCACGACACATGGATTGTACCCGACACCAGCGATCACCTTCATTACGAAAACGAAATGCCTTTGAGTTCGGTTGAGTCTGCCTATCAGGCCATTCAATCGACAACTCCTTCTACCCCCTCTCTTGGTGATTTATCTCCAGATCCTTTCCGTGTCATTTTTCCCATGGACGAGATGATTATGTCTATCATGGAAGACACCCCCTGGAACGATGGACATCACCATTCCATCCTCTTCCTGGAACAACACACCATCGAGAGCTACCAATGGATCTCGACCCCGTCGACCGTTTTTCATCATTTCAACCATTCCCGAGTCCACACACGATGCGATTTCTGAAGGGAACTTAAGAAATATCTCACCCACTATTCCCCTCGACATATCCATCAAACCTGGAATTGTCGAAAATGTGCATATCAAAGATTCCCCTGACGCGATCGTCACCTACAAGTCACTTTTCAAAGAATTTTGTGGCGTCTTCTCCTGGAGCTATGAAGAAATGCTGGGTATTGACCCCAACATTGTAATACATGATATTACGACATACCTAGATGCTAAACCTGTCCAGAAACGCCTTCATCTAGTTCACCCATGTAAAGCGGCTGCTATCAAACTTGAAGTTGAGAAACTTCTCAAAGCCGGATTTATTTACCCAATGGCTCTCATTGACTGGGTTTCCAATCTTGTCCCGATCGACAAGAAACAAGGCACAATCCGCATGTGCATTGATTATAGGGATATTAACAAAGCTTGTCCTAAAGACAACTTTCCTACCCCCTTCGTCGACCAGATTGTCGACGATTATGTCAGAAGCGAAATATTCTCTCTGATGGATGGTTTCTCCAGATATAATCAAATCAATATTTTTCCCGAGGATCGACACAAAACCACTTTCATTTTTCCTTGGGGCACTTTCGCTTATCGAAAACTTCCTTTCGGTCTAAAGAATGTTGGCGCAACCTTTCAGCACACTATGTATTATGCCTTCCATGATATAAAGCACATCATTCAGCCATATCTTGATGACTTACCAGCTCATTCCATGCACCGGGTCGATCATCCAATACACCTCCGAGCCATTTTCCTCCGCTGTCGGTTTTACCATATACTCTTGAATCCTCACAAATGAATTTTTTGCATAGAATCCGGCTGAATTATAGGATTTATTGTTTCATGTCAAGGGATCAGGGTAGATCCTTTAAAGGTCGAGGTGATTCTCAATCTCCCTCCTCCTTCTACACTTCGCTAGTTACAAAGTTTGCAAGGGAAAGCAAACTTTCTTCGTCGTTTCATCCCAAACTATGCCGAGATAACTCTTGGATTTACGCGACTACTCAAAAAGGGGTCCGAGTTCATATGGGATACCATCAAAAACAAATTTTTCAAAGCTCTCAAACTATCCCTGACACGTGCTCCGCTTCTCTTCACCCTCGATTACAGTCATGATTATTTCCTCTACCTTGCAGCGTCGGATTACACCATCACTATGGTTCTTGTCCAGGAGGATGATTCTCATGATGAACATGTTATCTATTACTTGAGTCAAAGTCTAACGCCTACCGAAACCAAGTATTTACATGTCGAAAAACTGGCCTTGGCAGCTGTCCAAGCAGTTCAACGTTTCTGGCAGTATATCCTCTCTCGCAAGACTACGGTAATTTCTAACTGCAACCCTATACAACACATTCTCACACGTCAATTGCTAGGGGGAAAATAATCCAAATGGATTGTGATACTCTATGAGTTTGACTTGGAATTTGAACGAGCTAAGTCCAAGAAGTCCTTAGTGTTTGTCGAGTTGATATGTGACTTTCCCTACTCCGAAACAGAAAATGTAGCAGCCAATTCATTACCCGATGAAGCCCTTTTCCTAATCAGTTCTGATGATCTTTGGTATGGAAATATCATCATATATCTCCAAACCTAGACTTTCCAGCCTAATTTGTCCAGTACTGACTAGCATCGAATACACTACCAATCCTGTCAATATATTATCCTCGGTGATACTCTTTATCGTCGTGGGATTAACTCAGTTTTTCGATGCTGCCTGACATTTGACGAAGCTGAGAAAGCCTTAAATGACTACCATTATGGAGACTATGGTGGTCATATGTCTGGGTATGATACTACCTAGAAGATCTTATGAGCAGGGTATTTTGGGCCTTCTTTATTTAACGATTTCATAATCTCCATCCAAAAATGCTACGCTTTTCAGACCTATAACCATAAAATACGATCACATCCTGCTCTTCTTCACCCTGTGATCTCTATTGGTCCCTTTGCGAAATGGGGTATCAATTTCATGACATGTCACCCCCACTCGGTCGGGGGGCATGGATACATTATTGTAGCCGTAGATTATTTTACGAAATGGGCTGAGGCGATGCCGACATTTGAGAATACTGGAAAGACCGCAACATTATTCATTTTCAATCACATCATAGTTCGTTTTGGTGTTCCCCGGGCTATTGTCACTGATCATGGTAGCCACTTTAGAAACTTCATGATGTCCGATCTCACTGGAAATTTGGATCTTCGCCATGAAAACTCAACACCCTATTACCCACAAGCCAACGGCCAAGTCAAAGCAATTAACAAAGTTCTCATAACCATGCTTCGATGAATGATAGGGATTCACAAAACAAGTTTGCACACAATGTTGTTTTTAGGATTGTGGGCTTAGTAGACATCCGTTAAGTCTGCTACCAGGTTTACACCATTCCAGTTAATCTATGGTATAGAAGCCATCCTCCCGATTGAATGTGAGATACCCTCCTTAAAACTAGCCATCAAACTCCTACCAAACACTTCTGCCGAGGAAGAACGTCTGTTGTATCTAATGTGACTAGACGAAAATTGATGCGACGCTACCCTAGTCATAGAAGCCTAGAAGAAATGTGTCAAGGCCCAATACGACAAACATGTCAAGCCTCGCATCTTCTCCAAAGGATATCTGGTTCTCCTTTACAAACAAGATCGAGATATGCTAGGAGCTGGAAAATTCGAAGCCATGTGGCGAGGTCCTTATATCATTAGATGAGTTTTGTAGAAAGGAGGTTACAAGTTAGTAGTTTATGATGGTATCCCTTTGAGTGAACCCAGAAACGGGTTGTACTTAAAGAAGTACTATGCCTAAGATCACCTGTGCATGAGTACTTGTATTTTATTGTATCATACTTCTTGTGTGCTACTGTAGTATGCTTTGTTCGTTATCTGGTCTCTGCCCTTATGTTACGTTGTGTTTGGTTTCCATATGTCAGAGTCTTCGCTACCCCACATTGGCTTCACTGATGGCGCTAGCCGTAGTACTCAGAACCTTGTTTTTGTTGCATGGGAAATTTACACCCCTACAAACGAACTTATCACTCTACGAGGTGTGTGTCTCGGTCGTGCGACCAACAATATTGCAGAGTATAGCGTCATTATTGAATTGTTGATTGATTCTATCTCACTCGGTATCCATCACTTGGTTGTATGACTCGATTCACAGCTAGTAGTACTATAGTTAAGTAATGTCTATGTTATTCAAAGTCCTACTTTATTACGGGTATATTTACGAATTCGCCTCTTGGAACGTTATTTTAATTATATTGAGTATCAGCATATTCCTAGATGTCTAAATACGTTAACTGATGCATTGGTTAACTATGTATTAGAAAGAAATTTGGGCCATTTATAAACCAATCACATCACATGTATCACACAACACAAGATAAGTTGGTAGAAGTCGTATATATGTATATAATGCTCAACAGTTTTTTACAAAAAATTTCTATCCAAGGACTAAAATTTCAAAATATGAAGCTCGTAGCTTCTACAAATTAACATCATGGGTGACACTCACGATAACACATGACTATCCGAGAAACCCTATGAAGCAGTCGACCAATAGACTCTGACACACCCACAGTATGGTGTTGATACTACCGAGAGACTTCTCTGATAGTCATGTCCGGAATGTCAGCAGTCAACCCCTCCAAGTTTTGCTCCACTGCTTCATAATCTTCAGCATCCCATCACGGCACTAGAGCCACCTCTCCTCATTGTTGAATAGGATATGTACCTAGAGGTCGGTATGGCCCCACATCTATGTCATTCAAAAGAGTTTTTCGATCACTTATTGGGAAAACATAAAAAAACATTTGCATATGATAAAACATATTTAAAAAGTAAAAAAATGTGTACTTCTTACCTAGATCTCCGCATTGAGCGTCCTCAGGTAGGGCCAAATCTGGATCTCCCTGGAAATCCAACCCGGCATAGGCATAATCATCGACCATCAACATCTATAGCCGCAACCACTCAAAGAAGGAATCATTGTATTTGATGATCGGTCCAACTACATGTCGAGCCATGAGGTTGCACCACCTCAACATCCTCGGATCCTCTGGAGTCGGTAAACCCCACTCAACCTGCAACCTCAGTAAGGGAACCCTCTCAAGAACGAAGGACGCCAAAAGTGATCTGTACCCGAATTTATTCAGGTCACCTTTCCTGCATTTTGTCAACTTCCTCTTTATGCTATGAAGGATTGCGTCTGACCAGTTAAAGAACTGAGGCTCAGTACACTCTATGGCATACTGAAAACAGCTCTGGAGAGCCATGTGTGGAGAAGCACTCCCAGCCATAAGAGAAATGATGAACATGATAGTGTGAGGGTCAAATCCTGGACCCCCCAAATGGCCACCTTTCCTTTGCCTCTTTCCACATCTGGAACACAGTACTAAGGACAATACTCACTCATAGGCAACCCACCACCTCGGCTAACGGTCAAGCTAGCGTGGTACCCATGTTGTGACAGTCCTGTTAGGACATAAACATCCTCAATATCCAAGGACAATGTGTGGACCCCCACATGGAATACTTGTTGGTCCACATCCCACATATGAACGAGGTACTCCAACAGCCTGACTTGGGCCCTCATACTCGGGATCCGAAAGAATTTCAGGATACCACAGTCTTGTAAAGTGGTAAAGGTGCCTAGGTCATTCCCGACAATAGCATCATATTCTTCATTCTCTCTTTCGCGCCTCTCTAGAACCATCGTGATGGTCAAATGCCTACACAAGAACCATAAAAAGAGGGTCAGCAACTCTTTTCAAGCCTTGACACATTTTTCATTGAGCAAAAATCAAAGAAAATTTTCATTTTTCGGTTCTCACAGGTGCCCCTTTAGCACAGTGCGAGGTTCTCGTAGGTGCCTTTGGGGCCACCTACGAGAATCATGCATTCTCGCAGGTCCCGTATGGCTAGCCTGTGAGAACGCTTGGGCGCAAATTTTAGCCCTAAAACAAACTCAAAACTTGAAATTTGCCAATGAAAACGAAAAATTGAACCATGAAAAGGTAGAAGACAGGGAGCTTACCTCACTGATGGAGACGGTTCACCAAATATTTTCTCATACCTTCTGCAATCAAGCACTGAATTGCAAGGGCAAAAGAGGGGTTTTGGGCTAAAATCTTGGCAAAGTTACAATGACTATGGTAAAAGAACTTTTACCCACTTATATTTACTTTTTACCATTTTTGTTGATTTTTATAATTGTTTACCCATCAAACCTAATGCCTAATAGCCCTATGAGTGTGACTTTTTGCAGATATGATGACTTCAAATTCCACACAAACGAGTATGGATCTTTTCTCTTTTTCATCGCATATTTAATTATTTTTTATGGTTTTTAGACAAAACCTCGAGCTTGGTCTTTGTTTATTCTCGTGCTCGAAAATACATGAGAATGTAATCGAGCACACTTTTATCACTTTTTCGGGCTCATAAAGGTTATACGAAAAAGGAACCCCCTGGAGTCCTCTTTAAGCTCTTTTCAGACTCTCTAAACATGAAAATATTGTTGAGCGATCTTGCTATTTTCACGCTCGTTAAATTATTTGAAGAAAGAATCTATTGGGCGATAATTTATCTCTTTTTCTCTCTCATCAGACTACTTTACGAAAAAGGAACTGAGAGAGTTCTCTTTTGAGTGTTTTTCCAGACTCTATAATCATGAAAAACCTTCGAGTTTTCTATCTTTTGACTCGTTAAACAAACATCAAAAGATCCGTAATGGGACCAAACCACTCCTTCCTAGGGTTCGTTAAACATACTATGAGGGACTGGTCCAAAGGATGAGCTTACATCAACAAGCATACGTTATCCTCCTCAAGCTTACGTAAAAATAAAGAGGTACTCGCCAGAAATGGTGGGGGGAAATTTGGGAAAGGGATGTGTTTTCGTATTCATATTATTGGTAGTAAGTGTCGCTCTTGAACATGACACCCCCTATTCATTATCTGAAGCCAGTTTGGGAAATCCATTTGTCTCTCATTCGATTTATTACAAGGTCATATCCTCGGTCGTGTCTGAGTCGGTGCTGCCAAATCATTAGTCATGTCATTTATATGTTCAAGAGAAGTCCATCCGAAACCTCTATTGAGTCAGCCATCTGCAGTTGTCCATTCTCTCTGTGTCGGCCTTCTCTGTTTCCAATTTGACCTACATCACACTCTGTTTCATATTCAAAATTTGTTACTCATTTCATGTCATTGATGGGGGATACAACAAGGCCCTCATGTGATGATTTTGTTCCATCGACTCCAGCTCATTATATAGAAACAAAACTTAGAAATTATTTGGTACCTTGGAACTTGCATGCCTCAATGGCAGGTTTTCTCACTTCCGACAGTGGGTTTTCATCATTGACCCTTGATCAGGAGATTCCGTTGAATGTTCGACCTCATCTCATTTATTCACATTTATTGGATTGTACCAGTGTACCTTGGGAGTCATTGACATTAATGGTGATTTCCCTCGCACTTGTTAGCGGTTGCATCATTGACCGGTAATCAAGTGGTTTCTACCATGTTCGACTTCGGCACATGTAATCACATGGTTAGATTCATACTTTAAGGGATGGGATTGAAGACCCTAGGTTTCATATTTTTGATCCAGGTTGTGATGGAGTATGTATGATTTCCATCGACACATAGATCCACTTTGTATGTCGCGTGGCTATGTCGTCTCAATTTGAATCTTCTTGCATAGATCCACAGTGTATTCTTGGTGTCTATGCGATATTTTTGATGGCATGGATCCACAGTGTATGATTGGTGGCCATGACCTATGTTCATGATGTCATCCTTTTGTGATCTGAGTATGGGGATGCCTACCTTAGAACTAGTATTATATTCTACAGATGCTTGGTTGTTTGCAGGTTTCTGATTAGGTGCACTCCTGGTTTCCAACACACACACACAATTTAGTATTTCGGCTGTCACTAATTCCGGACTCATACTTTGGGGGTAATTATGTTACACATGATTTTGGTCATCTTGGTGATGTATTAACAATGGTGTATTCAGGCTCCCAACAAGGACTTTTTGCCTGAGAAAACTGGATCTTGTCTCCTTCCAAAAACATATTTTCAAAGTGAGTTCGTAGGCTGCATATGGCCTAGGGTGTGAGAATCCCTCATTCTCATAGGCCACCTTCATATAGGGTGTGAACTTCTCACATTTTTCTCCATACATAGGGTGCGAACCTATTTTCAAGCTTGGAAAAGAGAAGAGGTCTCGAGGGTTCTAGAAGGGAATCTTCTAGAATATGAGTTGGCATTCGTATGGTTGTCATTTTACTGACTTCTCAAATTTGATGGGATCATTCTCATCCATGTAACCATCTCTCCTTCTCCTATATATCGAAAGGTTTCTCATGGAAAAGGTTAAGCAAGATTAATTGAAGAATTGGTGAAGGAATTGTGTGAAGAACCATGCTTAGATAGAAGCTTGGAGACTATAGCTAGTCTATCAAGAGGAATTAGATCTTCTTCATGAAATTACAGACCAAGTGTGTGTGTTGGAACCAAGGGTCACTGAAAGGAAGCTTGTGACATCAGGGCGATCAAGTTGTATCTTCTACTTTCAATTAATATGATACAACGACATGTCCCTTTACCATAAAGTCATTCTTACTTTATTGTGTAATTCCTTGATCATATGCATAAGTTGACGTTGAATACATTGTTCTATATTCACTTTGGTTGGTTTGTGTTGTCTTGGAATTGACCTCACAAGAGCACCAGAGCGAAGCGGGAGCAACAGAGACCTAAGGAAGTGATACAAAGGTATGTCACTAGTTCTTCCTTACTAGCAAATTCAATGATTGCAACTTAGGGAAAGAGTCATGTCCTGTCCTATTTTGTTCTAGAACCAGGTGGATCTAAGGAGATCTGTTAGTGTCTGTACCTACCGATTAGTCCGATAACAACCTTCAGACCCTATTTCCATTTGTAATTCCTTCTTTTCTTGGAACTCAGGCTCAGGGGAAGTGGTTTTCTTGGGACCTTTTTCCTCTTGGACTCATACTAGGGTGCCATAAGAGGGTTTCAAATTCTCGTCGTCACTATAAATATGTATAAGAGTGCTCAAGGGATTGGGATCTTGTGTCTCTATCAAGACCAAGCTTGTCTCTAGTTGAGTTGTCCCATCTTCCGAAGGATTGATCGACGATGTTGCAGGATCAGTTTTTCCTAACCCATGGGCATTGTTGGGGGCTATGGACCCATGATCATCTGACTCCATCGGGATACTCTGAAAAATAGTTGAGACTTCAGGTCCTATGAAAATATATAGGTCATCCTGCATCCATTTCATCAGCAACTCGGTTTACTGAAGTAACAATGTACCCCATTCTCATGTAGCTTGATCTTCCAGAAGATCCCTGATTTGTATCGGGGATTCCTAGTGAGTTCCAACAACTTCAATGTCTTCTTTGGGATCACATATTTATTCATCCAATTCATATGCAACTTCTCCTCCTGGGTGTCAACTATTTTATTGAATTGTCTACTCCATAAATGTTTCTTGTTCTTCGTGGCTCATTTCTCTAAACCTGGTTCCTCGAGGATCATCTCTCCTGGATGCCACCATATTCCAGTCTTGGGCATTCTCAGTAAATATTTCATCTTCGAACTGGTCGTGGGCATAGGGCCAACATTATGATACCTGTGACGCATGTTGTAGAACCAATCCCTTAGGATCGTGTTTGTGAAATTGGCCAGTTTGGAACCTAAATTTCAATTGACCTAGACCAAGTTGTTTAGCATGCGCGATATCTTTGACCATATAGAATCCGATATGAAACCCATACGGTATGAAATCCCACTTCTTGTCTTTCACTAAAGTTGCATTGTATCCTTGTAGAATGGTTTGATAGAAAATTTCCCCTAACATTAGCCGGTCGGGAACATAAATGGGTAATAAGTGGGGTGACCCTATGGCACCAAAAACCTTGATGTAGGTTTCTCGTTCAACTAAATACCAGTGGCCAATTTTGGTTATAACCTTCTTTGCTTCATCTGACAATATAAGGCATTCTTTCCTAAAGATAAAGAAGTATGTGCATGCAATAAACTGATCGAAGATAACAATATAGGATTTTGTACCTGTTTTCCCATAGGACGCTGAAGTATACATGGACCGCGAGTTCCAAAGAGTGCCAATTCAAGTTCATCCTGATGAAATAGTTCCTGGCACAGATGATGTCTAGTAGATACTAGATAGTGTAAAAGGTGGGGGTATTTCCCTCCTTTGGCACCTGAGCCTATTTTATGTAGGTGCTCAACTGCTTGGAGATGATGGCACCCCAATTGAACCCTGTGCCTGAAATGGCGACTGTAAAAGCCAGAGGCATCCAAGCCTCTGCAAATCGGGAGTAGTATTTCTCCCCATGTAACCTACAGAGTAGAGCCATTAGATATATGTATGGTTCCCTCAGATTGGCTATTGGATACCAGCCAACAATCTGGTTTGTGAATTTTTTGTCTTCTCTCCACTAAGATGACATGATTTTGATAGTATCATGTGATGCATAGAAACTCAAGATGAAAACAGTGCTCAGATTTAGCTCGAAATACTTGAGCTTATAGTAACTTTGCACCTCTAATGGCACGAAGACTCTGACACATTCATTGTTATCATCATTGATCAAACATTTTTAGGCATCAATGTGGTCAATTATCCACTTCAGGAGCTCTATGCAAGGAAATACTGGGGACCGTCTTACCACCATGTTCAGATAAGATTTATAAGTTTTGGGGAGGACTTCATCGTCGAGTTTCCTTGTTTTAGGATCACTATGCAGGGTATATTCGAGGGGTTCTTCTTTCTTTATTTTCTTGAAGACTTCTTCCCAACGAGGAAATGCCATCTTGGCTCCAATGCTTGCCTCCATATATCCAAAATATGGGGGCTGGACAAAGGGCTCCTTGGTGATTCTCTTAATGACAGAGACTGGCTTGGGAGTGAATTATAATTGTCTCACAACTGCTGGGGAGGATCCTTCTCCTACTTTTGAATCCTATAGCTTAGGGGCTCTCGGGGATTTCCTAGTGGAAGTCTTCTTCAGAGGCATTGTTCATTCAATTTAAAATGTCATTTGAACATGAATACAGAGAAACGTTGGGTGCGGACCCGTAAAAATGAAATGCATGAAAACCATTAGCAGACACATACCTGTAATGCTTGTTATGACAACTTCTTAATACTCACTGAACTTTGGGCATTTTCTTTCAAGTTGTTGGCTTCACTCTTCTATTTGTTCTGAATTTATTACTGCGCAGAAAGGGGCCATGCACAATGACTCGAACAGGATATAGCTAGAGAGGTACTACTAGTCATATCGCTCAGTTAATATGCGTAATAAATATAAATTCAAAAATAAATTACCCTCTAATTTCTGCAAATAAACCTTAACTAGTTGACAGCGGAAGCAAGGGGGAAGATACACTGTATCGGTGGGTTTAATAGATCCTTTTGGTTCATGCATGAATTAATAACTAATGCATGATCTATGAATTAACTACCATCTTTGAATGTGGCGTGTCTGACACATAAGGAGGTAAAATTTATTGTCGCGTCACATCCCTTCGGTGTAGGGATCGAGGATCGACTGTTTACTCCTTACCTCTATGTAGTGTTCATTATTGCACTTTTTCCTACCAAAAATGAATGGATCGGCCTTTAGTGAAATCCTTCCTGAGGTTATTCATGGGAAAGGAACGCTTTCATCGGTCGGCGTCGATGAAGGTCGGTACTCATCTACTTTGATTTTCCAAACGACTTTCACCACCTTTATCTTTTTCCAATGCCAAATTTCTCAGGTGATTCAGGGAAAATCTAGGTCGTCGATTCGTGCAGAAACTCGATGAAGAAGACAGAGTGGTACCCAAAAAAGAAAATTTTCATAGATTTTTTTAGGGTTTTTTGAGTTCTCAACACAATCCTCCTACCGTGTAAACACACGTGGCGATGAAGATCCGTGACTTAATTAGCGTGTATTAACCAGAGTCATGAATTTCCTTAAGTTATTCTTTCTAAAACAAACCTTAGCTTGTCGATGCCAACAAATTATCTAGGTTCGGCGATCGATGATAAACCTATCAAGTGCTTTCTTCGGATTAGCTTCCTCGAAAAATTCTCGATGTCGAAAATGCATCGGGGATTGGCGATCGGGAATAAACTTTAGCGCGGTCAGAATGTTTGTTGTGATCCTTTTAGGTTTTCCTAGATTCCGATAAGCATGTCAGGCATTGACTATCAATGATATATTTTCTCTCTTCATTAACATTTGTCCCCCTCATCTTATACTGATATCGAAGGGGAATCGACTATTGACAATATCGTTATGCAATACTTGACGCAAAAAAAAAAATCCTTTTGTCGATACTGATGGAGATCGGTGCTCGGCTAATGAGGTTTCACGAGTGGTTCTTTTCCTTCTTTGAATTCCTTTCGATGTTGAATCTGAGTGCGTCAGGTGAACTGTTTTGGCTGTCGATTCTTTATTTAGACTTTAAGGCCTTTTAAGTCATGGGATTTCATAAGTTCAAACAAACCTAAAAAGGTGATGAGATTCATGAGAATAAGAAAAGACAAAACATTTCTCAAAATGAAGTTGAATCAGACAGTACAAAAGATCAAGTGGTACCCAAAAAAAATAAAAAATTACAGAGGATTTTTAGGGTGTGTTGAGTGCTCAACAAATGGTGACTTACTGGGAGAAATAAGAATCTGTGTTCCTACCTCGGGCTCAGGTGATCCAAAATCCGATTAAGAACTTAATTGGTGTTATCAGATCCTCTTTTATCCTTGCATTTGAAATTCCCTCGTTGGTGCATTTGGGCCTACCTGTGGGGTTTTCAACCTTTATTCCACCTTCGTTTCCTGTAACCCTAAGTCATGCCCCCTTTGACAAGATTCTACTAAATAATTTATAGGAACTAGGACCTTTAGTTACCCTTATTCACTTGCTACAGTGTTGATCCACTTCCAGCGAGCCTCCATAGCCTCGAAGAAGTCACCCTGATGTCATAGACCTTGCTCTGATGCCAGCAAGCATCCATATCCCTGAAAGAGTTATCTGTATATCCTCTCCTACTGTGCACTCATTTGATATATTTGATTTTATTTCAATAGAATTCCCTGAGCGAGTGGGAGAGGAGGACGTTTTTTATTTGCAAAATGAGATCGTTAAGGTGAATTTTTTCTAGCTCTGTCTATGAGGTACATGTAGTTCTTTCCATCTTACTATATTTCTCTTAAGGTTTTACCAGAACACCAAGAAGACACTTCATCAATTTTCCAAGGTTTTTCATTTGTGCAGGTTAGATATAGAACCCCTTAAAACAATTGCAGGTCCCATAGCGCTTCTTGTGTTGTATGTGAGAGATGAGTCAGGAATAGAGTTCGTCATATCGCATGAATTTAGGTCAACCACCATATTGCTAAACACAATGTTCAAAATCACATAAGTACTATAGCAAGAAACAAAAACAAAAATGCATTCTGCAATCGACCTAGCTAAAACAAAACATTGTGAAAATACACACACAAAAATATATAATTTATTTTTTTTAAATGGAAATATTGTTTTAAGTCTTGGTCATTCACCAAGAGGGCGTTAGGTTCCCCCCATTAGATTATGAAACTGATAGTTTCCTACCCCAATCTTCTTGGCCACCTGGAAAGTTCCAAGCCATATACTCTAAAACTTGGAATTTTTTCCTTTCAGCTCATTTTCTCTTTCCCATTTTAGGACTAAGTCTTACACTTAAAAATTATTCTCTTTAGCCTTAAGCTTATCAAACCACCTTTTAACTATCTTTTGATGAGCTATGAACTTTGATTTTTATTTCTCCCTTTCTTCTTCGAGCATGAGGAGGGTATCGATTTTTTGTTGTATGACCGATGAGGGATGTCCTCTCAAATCCTGAGAAAATTGAAGAGATGGAATATATAGCCCATTCGGGAGAATGGATTCCTGTACGTATACCAAAAAGTATGGGGAATTCCCTATGGATTCCTTGGGTGTTACTCTATCATCCCATAAGGTGTTATGGGGTGAACTGTGCCAGTTCCTTTGATTGTCTACAACTGGTTTCTTTAATATCCTCACTAGGTTCTTATTGGTTTATTTTTCCACTCTGTTCCCTTGTGGATAGTAGTTTATAGAGTATCTAATTAGGATTCCTTTATCTAGAGAAATTTTTTTTAATAAGGTGGAAGAAAAATAAGTTGCATTATAAAAAAAAGGACAGAAGGCACAAGGAGCCTTGTGATCATTTGTTTTTCTATGAATTGGATCACTGCCTTTTTGTTTACATGAGTTAGAGGGATGGCCTCTGTCTATTTTGTGAAATAATATGTGGCAGTTAGTATGTATCTATGTTGTTTTGAAGAACTAGGTGTAATTTCTCCTATGATATCTAGCCCCCATTGCTCAAATGTCTTGCAGACGAACACAGGTTGGAGCAGGACAACTGCTCTCTTTTCCCTCCCCACACTTATTTGACACATCTTATAGTTCCTAGTGTATGTGTGAGCATCCTTGAACAGAGTAGGCCAATAATAGCCAACTCTTAGTATTTTATGAGAAGAGGTGTTTCCTGTGAAACGTCCACCTGCAGGACCATCATGGAGCTCCTTCAAAACTTTTTCTACATATTCACATTCAAGATATGTTAAAAGTACCCCATCATAATTAATATGGAAGAGAATCGAATTTATGAGGCGATATTGTGTTGATTTTAACCTGAGGGCTCTCCTTTCCCTATGATTTAGGTTTTCTTGGAAAGTTCCATGATGCAAGAGATAAGTCATTTTCTCATACCAATACTCTTTCCCTGGGGATACGTGTTTGCACAGGGGCAGACCCATGGTTCAACGCTTCAATAGTGCACCAACAAAACCATAGCTACCGGCCCTTTTGGCAACACCTGCGAAGCAGATGCAGTCTCACCCGAGGTAGAGGCATGGGGTGTTGTAGGACTCAAGTGTCTACAACCTATCTGGGACATAGATCTGTGATTACATAATTTAACAGAGAACTTAACCAATAGTATTCCTTAAGTTATGATTTTTATTCACATCGCATATTAATACCCAGTGTGGGGCTACGTCCACGAACTCTTTTCTTCATTACTAGTCTCTTTCAATCTCCTTACAGGAACCCAGCTACAAAGATAATTCCACACAAGATGAGATATATGCGCACACCTCGCTAGATCCTCCTTCCCCAAATTAGGTCAAATCACAAAGCCTTACACAGTTTTTGCACAAAACACTTACAAAACACTTGCACTTATCTCTGCAAGCCTTAATACATTCATGCATTAATCCAAATACTCATGCACTAAGCCACACCTTCGTTTGACTTCGCTCTAAGTCTTATCTACTTATTTATACATTACAAAAGGGGCCTAAACATGGGTGAACCCATGTTCCAACATCCCATACTAGTTACATAAACCCTAAAATCCCAAAAATCCCATAAAAAGGGTGAGATACTATGATCTCCACTTCGCCTGGGCACTCCATCTTTGACCATCCTTTCGAAGTCCCAAAAATGGTCAAACACGACCAACGTTCTCTCAAAACTTGGTTGAGGGCCAACAAGCCCCCAAAACTCTCCTGTGACTTGTCCCAAGTCACTTTGATCTGGGAAACATTGCTTTGAAGTCCTCAATATTAGCTCGAGCTGCCTCGACTTGCTGCTTCGTCAGAGCCTCCTGCTCAGCGAACTCCTAAATGACTTGCTTGGTGACAGGCCCTTCCAGGTATTGTTCCACTGTTGTGACCACTTGTTCCAACTGTGATCCTTGTCCCTCAAGCTCTTCAAAATGTGTGCAGTCTTCTTCCTACACTGCCTGGAGTCTCCATGTCACCTCCATCACTCTACTCTGGATGGAAGTGACATGTTGTTGAACTACGTGCTGCTCGTGCAACCTTTTCATCTTGTCAAGGACGTAATATTCTTCAACTATGATTGCATAGTCGACACTTGCTTCTTTTCCTCTTGGATGTGTGCCTCTAATATCCTCAGCTCTAGGTCTTCTTCAAGTGTCTCATATCTCTATGCACTTCGGTCACTAAGTTGCTTGCATTCTGAGACCACTACCCTGATTCTTTATACTGCGCTTGGCGCTTGTTGAATTTCTAGCTCTGCTAATATTGCTTGGAGCTGTTGAATAGCCTCACTGAGCTTCCCCACTTGGATCTCAGCTGTCTCTTCTTCCATCTATGCAAAGCCCGACACAGAGAAAAGTTCTCTAGTTACTGCCTTTCTGACCACAATCTTCTCTACAAGCAGTTGGTTGTTCTCTTTCTATATTTTCTTTTTGTCTTCTTCTAATTTCACCCAAAGGTCATCTATCTCTTGTTGCGCAACTCAAATTTTCTCTAAGGCCTCATCCTTTTCTTGACTCAAGGACTTTTTGGCCTGCTCCTTTTCCTCCAGGACTCGACAAAGTCAAGTCTCTATGGCATCTACTAATATGCGTAGTTGGGTGGGATCATTCCCCAATTATACATTCTCTGTTGAAGATGGCATAGTGGACACTGCATGGATTGACTGAATAACTTGTTGGATGTCTTTCAGTTCTTTCTCAATCCTGTCATACAATGTTTCATTTTTGGCTTCATGTCACTTCAATATGTCCTCCGAAGCATCTTATACAACTACGATGATGAGATAAACATCATCCATAGCTAGCACATTATGTGACTGAGGTTATTGGCTCGGGACTTCTTCTGCGCTGAGGGTTTCTGCAGAGAACCCTTTGTTTTCTTGGACATGTCAACCTCTGTAAGGGTATCCTTTGGCAGTGTTACTTCACCCTTATCTTGTTTGTATTCTTCCCCTTCCTTCTCTTGGTTTACTTCGTCGCCTCCTCCTCCTACAGGTGAGTCATATGAAGTTTCCTACGATGTGCTATTCTTTTCCTCACTGTCTATGTCTTTCACTTCCTCCTTTTTCTTCATTCTCTTTGTGTTGCTTGGTCCATCATACTCGGTCCAGGTGACCAAAGGGATTCTGATGATGTCGGGGATGGAAAGCTCTGTCTTCTCTACTGGTACAAGGAATTCAGCTGGCCATTCCTTGGTTATTTCCTCCATGTATTCATCAGTTAATCTGTAATAGGACTGCAACTCCTCTTTGCTTTCATCCCTCCATGTAGTGATGTAAATGAAGAATTAGTCTATGTGGAACTTCACTAGTGAAATATAGGTATGAAAGGTGTTCGAGGTCATTCGGGGGAGTGATTCAATGGCGTGCGTGAGATGTAGGTAGTAAGCGTGGAACACTGCATTTGATTGCCATTTCTTCGCCATGTCACTTATATATCATAATGTGGTGAACCTCGCGGCTAGTGGTTCTGATGGCTTGACTTCAAGGAATGTTTCTCCCTCCAACATATCCCAAGAGACAAATGCTATTAATATAAACAACCCACTAAATTGGAACTCGTAGCCTTGGTCCTATGCTTTGTGACAGTCCTTCTCCAACACATTGACGAGGTAGCTCACCCAGTTCATTTGCATCCCTTCGACACAATTCCTTGCAAGGTCAACTACGAATCTTGTTACTTGCGTAGGGAAGTTCTTTCTGACAATCTTTCCCACTATTAGCTGACAAGCTAGGTGCACTACACCATATTGGATGCAGGACACCTTGTAGCCTCACTTCCCTTTCTCCACATCACCATACACATCCTTGATGCGTTGTGCCAAGGAGTGATGTGACATCTTCCCTGGGTAGAATTTCTAAGGGTTTTATCCCTGCATGCTTAGTCTGGTGATCAGGTGGATCAACGATAGATCCATAGTGATGAACCTATCCAACCAAATATACCCTCCATGGTAGCACGACAGGAGGAGTTTAATGCACGCGTTAACCTCTCGATATCTATCGAAGTGAGGAATATTCATGACATTCAGGATCGTGGACCGTGCGATCTCCTTGATCCATGGTTGGGGAATTATCTTGGGCCTCTTCCTAATAATCTTTGTCAGGTAGTTATGCAGTGCTAGCATCACATAATTCTTTCTTTCGTCGAGGTTGAAATGACTTATCTTGAGGGTTGGGATCAATCCCAGCTGCAGTCCTACTACATGTATCCTCTCCTGGAGGTACGCAATGATGAGTGTGTACTCGAAGTCATGTGGGACATTTCCATGGCTAACCTCTCCAACCAAAGGCAGGATGTAGTTGGACAAGACCTATGGGATGTTCTTTTCATTCGCCAGGTCATCGAAGTGCTTGCTTATTTTCTCAGTCGTTTCTCGACTAGATCAATGTGCAGTCGAGGGGGATACTTGCACTCCTCTTGTCAATGAGGCCTATATTCCTACGGACATGACCTTCTCATCTATAATATCAATCAATATTTCTCTACCAACTTCTCTACTACGCTGAGGTCGCATGACACACATGATTGCAATCAAAGAAATCAGGTAGGCGAATAGATACTCAATGTGGTCAATTCAATGGAGAGGTCTAGACAACACAGCGCGGTGTGTGATCACTTCTCTATTAGCTCGAATATATCAGTTTGTAAAAGTGGTCCTGGTGTGACATTTGACAGAATAAATAGAAAATCATCGTAACGAATTCCTCCAATGGGCAGGAATACCTCAATCCATCTGTTATGGCACAATCTCAATGGTCCAATGGTGATCTTTTTTGACAATAAATGTGTTTCTAACCGTTCTAGAGCGTCATTCTAACGGTTGAGATGCCTCCAATGGTCATATAGATTTGTCATGGAGAAGTTCCTATCTGCGTTGTTCTACGATTCCAGCGATGTTCAGGTTATGCAAGCCTGTCTTCTGCGAAGTCATCCCTGGAACTTCCTGCAGTTTTTCTAACTTTGTCTTCTTCTTATTGAGCTTTCTTTCCTTCCTTCTTGTGATCTGAGTCTTTCGGTTCCTTTTTCCATTCTCACTCTTATTTTCTCTTAGTGTATCAACTTCACACTATTGAGGGTCTTCCAAAGGGTTTGAATGTAATACCTCTTCGCTTGCTACTTATGGGGTAGGTGCTCTTTTCTCCTGCATGGATAGGGTTTTCAATCCTTCCTGCATTCTTGCAATTTCTACAGCTAAGTCTCTGGCCCTCAGTTTCTTTGACTTGTCCTCTTGTTCTTATATTAAGTGCGTTATTCTCCTAGACATGAAGTCCCTTAATTATTTCTTTTAATGTTCTTTAGCTTCTTCCTCTTCTTTCCTCTGGATCTCATCTTTCTCAATCCAACTCTTTCCTAACAAAAGTGCAAACGAGGTGTTGTTCTCCACAAACTTAATGACTTCAAATTCTTCTTTGGTAGATGTTCCATGGGAAATCATAGGTACATTAGTGAGTAGCAGGCTTTCCCAAAAATTCCCAACTGCTTTCTGGCATGATATTCACCTTTGTTTCCTCATCCAGAACACAGTCTATGTCGAATTCTCCTATTCTTGTTTCTATGCACTGATTTTCTTTTAAGATCTCTAGTAAACTGATGTCTATGTTATCCTTGATTGTTTCTCTCATTTGTAATAATATAGTCTCTGATTCTCTAACATGTCCTTAGTTTCTTGACCTTCCTCATGGTTTTCTTGTCTCAGGTTCATCTTTTCAACTTTAGCAATCATTCTAGAGAAATCTAAAACCCCATGATCAATAGCTTTACAACAAAGAAAAATAGGACCTATACCAGGGAATTCCTTAGCAAGATGTCCCAATCATATGCAGTTATAACATAATGTCAATCCTCTCTTTCTCTTAAATGATCCCCAACCTTTCCTGTACTGCACACTAGGATCACAGTGATGGACCTGCAATCTGCAAAAAGTCTTTCTACGGTCCTGCATCCACTTATTAGTCCAAAAATTCTTTATATTCATAGGAATAACATATCTTTCACTATATATATCAAATTTATTCAGATCAAATCTTCTTTCTTCTAGTTGGGCCCTAGTTTTTAGACTAGGACAAAATCTATCAAACATACCTAGATTCATGTTTTCGAAGAAAAAATTTCCACTTATCTTACCTTTATCAGAGCACAAAGATTTAAGATATTACCTCTTTCCTTAGATCAGGATTCCTTCTCTTAGCACAGATCTTTGAAAGTCAAGTAGAATACTTCACACTACAACAATAGATCTATGCACATAGATTTCACTTTTCTTCAATTACCAGCAATCACAGTTTCAGGTCCCGACAACGGAACCATTTTTTGGCACAGAGGTAGACCCAGGTTTCAGTGCTTCAACAACACACCAATAAAACCCTAACTACCGACCCTTTTGGCAACACCTATGAAGCAGATTCATTCTCACCCGAGGTAGAGGCAGGGGGGTTGCAGGACTCAAGTGTCTACAACCTAGCTAGGACATAGATTGTGATTACATACTTCAACAGAGAACTAAGCCAATAAAATTCCTTAAGTTATGATTCTTATTCACAATGTATGTTAATGCCAAGTGTGGGGATACATCCACCAACTCTTCTCTTCTTTATTAGTCTCTTTCAATTTTCTTACAGGCACCAAACTATAGAGCCAATTCCACAGAGGACAACAAATCTGCGCACAACTTTCCAGATCCTCCTTCCTCAAATTAGGTCAAAGAACAAAGCCTTACATAGTCTATGCACAAAACAATTACAAAATGCTTGCACTTAGCTCTATAAGCCTTAATACATCCATGCACTAAGCCAACTACTCATGCACTAAGCCACACCTTTGTCTGAATTCGCTCTTAGTCCTATCTACTTATTTATACATTACAAAAGGGGCATAAACATGGGTGAAACCATGGGCTGATATCCCATACCCATTACATAAACCCTAAAACCCCAAAAAAACCGCAAAAAGGGTGAGATCTCATGATCTCTGCTTTCCCTGGATGTTTCGTCTTCGACCAACCTGTCAAAGTCCCAAAAATGGTCAAACATGACCAAAGTTCTCTCAAAACTTGTTTGAGGGAAAAAAAGATGTACGAAGCTTCACCACACCACAATGCTAATTCATTCTCCCATTCAGGGTCTTCATTTACTTGATCCTGGGCTTCAACTTCCAGTTTTCATAATCCTTGTCCCTTAACCAGTTTAGCAGGTTTTATATCGAGATCAAATTCTTGGACTACTGCCATCCAGTTTCCTCTTCTTTACCCCATCTCTTGTTGAGTAAATAGGGATCAGATCGTAGGGTGAGACACGATCACTTTGGTATGGTTCTTCAGGATGTAAGATCTAAAGTGTTTCATTGCCTTGTATAATGCATAAGCTTTCTTGTCTATAGCAGGGTAATTTAGTTAAGCCCCTTGGATATTAGTTCTCACGAATGATATTGGGGCCTCATTTTTGCCATCATCCTTATGAGTCAATACTACAACTAATGATTGGTCGGAGGTGAAAGTATAGAGGAAGAAATATTTGCTAAAATTGGGACTTCGCAACACTAGGCTTGAGATATCGCAGTCTTAATATTGCTGAAGGCATTTTTTCGTTCATCATCCCACTTAAATTCAACATCTTAACATATCATTTTTTGTAATGGTTTGATAGTTTCAGTGAAATCGGGAGTGAATTTCCTCACAAAATTGATTTTCTCGAAGAGCGATTGCATAGCCATTTTTTTATGGGGTAATGGAAGTTGAGCTATAGCCATAATATTTTCTGGGACTATGAGAATCCCTACTTGAGATATGATATGACCTAGCAGTTTACCTTCCTCGAAACCAAAAATAGTTTTCTTATGTTTTAAGGATATACCGTATTTCCTACACCTTTTGAAAATATGGGTTAAGTGTTGGATGTGATCTTCCCTTCTCTTTGAATACACAATCACATCGTCCAAATAGAATATACACACTTGTTGATTAGTCCTCAAAATGCTAGATCTATGGCCCTTTGGAAGTTTTCCTCTACATTGATTAACTCAAAGGGCATACGTTTATAAGTGAAGGTTCCCCACTTGGTTCAAAAGGTAGTCTTCAAGCGGTCTTCCTCTGAAACTAGAACTTGGTTGTAACCTGAAAAACCATCCAATAGGGAGAAAATATCAGAGCCAGACACGGTAAGCAAGAGTTTCTCCATTGGTGGGACTGGGTAGTTGTCCTTTTATGAATATCTATTGAGGTTCCTGAAATCTACACAGAGGCAGATCTCCCCAAACATTTTCCTCACAGGAACCAAATTTTCTACCCATGCAGAGTGTCTAACCTAGAAGATAATCTTGGCATCTAGTAGTTTCTTTAACTCCTAACACATGAGGGGATCCAGGGATGGGTGGTACTTTCGAAGCTCCTGTTGGAAGGGTTTCACTTCAGTATATAATGGGATAGTGTGTTGAATGATACGAGTATCATAGGTTTTCATATCTCGGTAAGACCAAGAAAAAACATGTTGATATTGTCTAAAAAGTTTGAGATAGGCCTTCCTTTCCTCTTTAGATATCGTCATGCCAAGATTTATATTCTTGGGGTTTTCTGGGGTCCTAGTTTTATAGTTTCATGCATGGGACAAGAACTCCCCATCTTTGCGTTCTTTGACTCTTTAAATATTTCCTTTGGTTCAAAAAGGTTTTCTAAATTGGCTATTCCCTTTGGTATCATGTGAGACCTTGGTTTTTTAGTCGGTTGATCTGTCTGAATATCGGTTTCTGCTGATTTCTCTTGGAATAATTCATTGTCTATAACCAAGTCTTTAAAATTATCATGACTGATCAAAACATTTATGATCTGATCATCTCCTTCAAAGACCTTCCAATTAGAAATATTATTGGGATCTGATGGTTTGTAGAGTAGCTCCACAGTGAACCGGGAGGCTTCATAATATTCTAGAGGTGATATCCTTGAGGCAGCAGTGGCCAGAGAATGAGAATAATGTTCTATGTTCTGGGGATCGCTGTAATGTTAAAGGATTCAAAATGATCTATTATCATGTGCACTTCTTGTTGATAATTCCTCAGGTGTTGAGAGTTGAAATTTATAGTGTTCCGTACTTGTCTAACGATGATTTCAAAATCTCTGAAAACCTTCAACTCTTTAACATTTAAGTCTATGGATTTTTGTATCCCTTGTACTAGAGATTCATACTCGGTGATGTTTCTTATGCATTCAAATTCTATTCTACAAGACATGAAACTTTGTTTACCTTTTGGGTCAATGAGGATGCACCCTGGCCCTGATCCTTCTTGTGATTTAGACCCATCGAAGTATAAGGTCCAAAATTGTGGGTAGAACCTATCAAATTCCTCTTTCTTATCGCGTTCATCCTTTCCTCCTATTCGTTCAGTGATTTATAATGTAGGACCTTTACATAAGAGGGTTTCCTCTGCTGTCGTCGGTAAGTTTTCTTGAAAAATCATTTCATAGTTTTAAGTAAGAGGGACATCATATGAGAGGGGAGAGAAATTCCCGAAATCAGAGTCACATGAATAATTTCCTAGCACAAGTAAATCTGTCGATGAGGGTTCATTAAGGGTTTCTAAGTTGGTGACAGTATGTTTTAGATATCTTTCCCTATCGATCCTAATCATATGCGGGTGTCCTTTTAATGGAAACCAAAGGTGAGCCCAGTCTGTACTAAAGTATCCATTCAAATTATCAGACCAATATCGACTCAATAACAATCCATAAGCTTCTGGGATATCTACTACAATGATGTCAATCACTTGCACAAATTTAGGGTGTGTCGCTATTCTGATCATTACATCTTTGAGTTCTCCCATAACCTTCACCTGGGTTCTGTCTAGTTGTATTTCATGTTTGTCATTTTTGAGAGGGACTGCGTTTAATGCTTTTCAAATAGATAATGGAATAACATTGGAGGATTCTCCTGAGTCAAACAAACAATTATGGATGTTTTTGTTGAAGACATCAAATGTCAAAAGGAACGGTGGAACAAAAGGTTTTCCCTTCTTATCTTCAGAGAAGGCGTTCATAATTGGTTTATTTCCTAGATCTATGGGAGTTAGATTTACTCCTTGGTTAGTTCTTGTTGTAGGATTCTCTACTGATTTCAATGCTTGTAACAGAAAGTCCTTTTAATGAGGGATTCTACACATGTCCATGACCAATATATTTTCCTTCAAATTTTTTAAGTCTTCTACTATGTTGTAGTCTATCTTGGGCGATTCTCATGTATGGATGTTTATAGGATTTCTTCGGGGAACAAAAGGTGCTCTAGGGTGATCGAGAGTTGATTTTCCTCCTAAATTTTGGGCAGTGGTAAGATCGTTTGAGACAAGTTGACCCCTACTTTGCATTTGCACAACCAAGACTTTTCCGTGTGGTTCTTGGACCTCAAATAGGTCTTTAGAAGGCATTGGCAGGTCAGGGTCCCATATCAACATGGTTGTTACTTCTGATGGATCAACTTCTTCCCGATCAAAAATATTCATAACTGAGCCGCTTGATTGTTCGGTTAGATAAACTTCATCTAGAAACTAGTTGGCAATCAAATTCATGGAATGCACCCATTGTGGGCAGTCTCTTTTAGAGTGTTTCTCTTGGTGATAAGTACATAAATACTCAGATGCTACATTTCCCATATTGATTTTCAAGTTGGTTGGGGGAGGTTCAATCGATTTGAATAGTGGATTTCTTTTGAAAAATGGTTTGTAGGGACTATAGCCTTAGTTTCCTTCCTTTGCACTTGTTTTCATGTCTTTGATTTCATTTGACAACTTCTTGACCATGCGTTGTAGGTCTTCTATGTCTCCACTTCCTTTTCTGGGACCTTGTTATGTTTTTTTTCTTGGGGTCTAGTCAATAGGATTCCTCTCCTGGGAGGAGGTTGAACTTCCTTCTTGACTAATGAGACCTGGCCATCTTTACATCCCTTCATTTGTAACTCTATCATTTTGGCTTCTTAAAAATTCTCATCTCAGGTTTCTTTGGCATCCCTCTTCACAAACATGGAAATAGAAGTTGGGATAGCATTAGCATATACTTCGATTTGCAACTCCTGAGTGGGTTTAGATTCGGGTTGGAATTTGTTTAAGATAGTGGTGAATATTAGATTAAAGTATTTAACCTTATCCTTTGAACTCATGGTGGTAGAGAACAACTCGGACATCAAAGCTCCTATGGTGGTTTCTTCTGCAAATTTATCTAGAAAATTCTTTTGAAACTTTGTCCAACTAGTTATGGATCCTATAGGTAAGTTAAAATGCCATGTGGAGGCCGAATTCTAAAAAGTATAGGGAAAAATCATACATACTACATCTTCATGTTGGACATTCATCAGTCTAATGGCTAGTATGAATTATTTTGATATGGTCTTCAGTCAATCCTGAGGTTTTAGGATCAAATTTAGGGAGTAGCTTCTCTGTATGTCGAGGAAGGTTATGTACTCGTCCAGGGATGGCTAGAGCGTCTCTGGCCAACCAAGGTTGATTATTCTAAGGTGTGTTTCCCCTTTATTCATTATGAGCATTTTTATATTCCATGTCGTCCGATATCGAAACTGAGCGTTCAGAGTTGAACCCTTCCTCATCGGAAAAATCATCAGGTTCGGGGCAGTTGTTGGTTGGTGTTTCGGGGATTATATTAAAAGGATGTTCGATTTTAGTGAGGGATAAATATATCAGGTCTTCTACTATGTGCAAAAAAACCTCATCGAGGGTATCGACCACCAGTCTGCTTACTTTTTTTCTATGAGGAAGCAATGGATCTAAGGGAAACACTCTGATCTGTTGGGCGTAAGCTCTTGTGATCCTTATGAACTGGTTCAAGTCCTCGTGAAGAAAAGCGTAAGCTATCTCAGGGAATAGATGTTCTTCCTCTTGTTGGGGTGTGTTACTCATTTCAGGAGTACTCAGTGTGTGTCGGATATCTTGAGAATGAATAGCCATGCATGTGGGCTATTTTAAATCTACAGGTTGTTTGAAATATTGTGTTAAAAATGTTGTCAGCCATTCATTCTTCAAGCCCTCCTTCTAGCGCCAATTTTGTTGAGGGGTCCTAAATCCCTTTAACTCAATAGTAGGAACCAAACCCACCACCAAGGCCCAATTAGACTCTGCAACGTTTAATGGTGGAATGGTTCTCCTGATCTTGCGATCTAGCCAAATGATCGATGGGATTTATTTATTGATTGATAGGACGTCTTATTGAGAAATCTCCTCCTTCAGTTTGAACGTTATATTTTTTGTATTTTCTCTTATAGTTGGGACCAATAGAAGATAAATGCTAGTATAAACCAACTAGGTAACAAAAGGGGAAGGACTTAGCTATTGAAGAAGGTTGAGTTTGGGATAACCCTTCTGCCCAAGCATGCAGACAATGATTCTTACACCTACAACAAGCATAGTAATAATACATTAACCTGATGGTGTTCCAATTAATGACTGAGATACGATTATCAGAAGAAAACATGCATGCAATAAATGATGGCAAGAAAAATAGTTTCCTTAACTCAAATCATCAGTCACATATTATCACAATGATTTAATTTTCATCATTAAAGGCAAGAACTGTAAAAATATTGAATCAAATAACCTATCAACATATTCAAAGGCTTTTACTCGTTACAGCATCCATTCATGAGATAAAATTAGAAAAAAATCTTCTTCAAATCCAATCACACACGCTTTTGATGAAAAAACACAAACTTGTCTCTGGTCCTAAATGAGACTTCTCAATTAAGGAAGCTCCAAAATAGTTATATACAAATACAAAAATGAGGGTCTTTGCAACAACCATAGACCTTTATAATAGGTCGATCCTCTTATTTATAACATATTATTAACTAAAAATAACTATCAAAAGTGTAGCTAAGTAAAATAAAAACTCGCCACATGCCACTTTCATCTCTCGGTCTTCTAAGAGTCATCAAATAATCTCACTTGAGTGGATGAATTTTCTCATACTCCAACCATTTGACGAATATTTCCTCGCATGTGTTAGCATACGGGAACCTGTGTTGACCCATCGGTGCTGAAAGGATCTCCTTAATCTCCACTGCTCGTGCTCGATATTTGACTACTTTAGTAGTTAACTGTTGTAGCACTATTTGAGCCTTAATCAGGTGCTCCATGAAATGATGCACTTGTCCTGGCACCATGTTCGCCACCTTTGTTATCTCTGCAGCCCATGATGAGTCTTGTTCGGCATGTAATTTTACTATGTTGTGCAAGTCGAAAAAGTCATCGGATGTGCCGAATTATGGAACGTCGATGTCTCTCATCGCTTGGTTGATTTTGGTCCATCTCTTTTCACACTCAACCCGCTTCTCTTGGATTTCCCAATGAGGTTCTTGGTACATTTGTACCTAGTATTCAATCGAATTCTTTATGCGTTTGATGTTGCTATCCATTAACACCCGAATACCATGCTCTTCGACATCTCGGCCCTTTTGAACCGCGTTGATGTAATCAATTCTTTCCAAATATTGGTGGGACTTCTCATACCACCTTTCCATGTCCTTTCACATTACTAGAACCATCAGGGTGTCTTCTTGGAAGTCAGTTATCCCTACAGTGAAAAGGTGTCGCTCATTTGTGAATTTACTGTAGGCATCTTGGAATTCACTTCTCAAGAACATTGTGGCTTGTGTGGAGTCCTAATAGTATTTCTCCAAATGGAACAGATTTTCCAAATACTTTAGCGTAGTAGCTAACTCCTCTTCATATTTTCTTTCTCTAGCTAGGGTGGCATCTGTGATCGCCATCCCTGCATCGATAAGCTCATATGTCTTGGAATGCTCGGTGCTAATCAATTTTTCCTCTATGGTGATGAGGATGGAGTGATCCAGAGTACATATCCTCTTCTTGGTGTTCCTCTTTACGATATATTTCTTTTTCCTATCATAGGATATGGCATCTATATCAACAACTTCATCCATAGCTTCGGGGATTTGTTGATCTCCCTAGGTAATCGTATTTCCCAACCTTACGACAGTGTATATCTATTCAAGAATGGGTTATTTAACCTATTATGTTTGTTCTAAAGGTCTGGCCTCTGGTTTTTTCTCATTGGGAGGTAGATTATCATATTAAATTGAAGCATCAGGGCTAGGCTCAATACTTAATTGATAATCGATTGTTGAGATAGCAATTTTCTGCTATGGAACTTCTTCCTTTTGTTCACCCAACTCTGGATCATCTTTTGGACTATCCATTTGGGTATCTAGTACATCGAGTATCGTAGTGTCTAAGACACTTCTAACCTCTTAGTCATTCTATGGAAGGCCTCGAATTTGAGCATCGGGAGCTGGGGAAGAGGCCTTCTTGGGATCCTTTCCTTCTATGATTTCCAACAGAGTCACCAAGGACACCTCCGAACTCTCGTCATCATCATAAATTGTTATTAAGTCATGGAGGGGGTTTGATGCACTTTATTTCATGTATGTCCTTGTTATCTCTGGCTGAGCCGAAACATTCCCTGGTGATCCGGCCTGTGGCATTGTAACTTCAGGGTAATCTAACCCAGTGATTTCGTAAATTTGTATTAGCTCTGGGTCACTTGGACCTTCTCTACTCTCAATTGGGTTGTCAGAAGTGACCCTTTCCATTTATACAAGGTATGCATCATTCTGTATCTGATTGATTACTCGTTGCACCTATTTTATTAGGATCATTCCCCTTGCCTGTTCCTCGGGTGTCATAGTCAGTCCCTTGTTATGCACCTTTATGACCTCTACCGCTTTGACCTCTTCCCTGACTCTGAGAGCTTCTTGAGCCGACAGTTCTATTGTCATCACCTATTCATCTAGAATCATGGCCCTCAACCTGGTCATTTTCTGGTCACCCATCCTTTGTACCACCTCATCCCAGTCCTAGGCTTTCTCTCTGAATACTTCGTCTTCAAACTTGTCGTACGCATACGACCAGCAAGACGAAACTTGTGAAGCATGTTGCAATACCAAGCCCTTTAGATCGTGCTTGTGGAATCATACCACTGTGAATATGAACTCAAGTTGGCTCAACCCTTCTTGGTTGGCTTGAGCATTGTCCTTAACCAAGTAGAACCCTACATGGAAACCATAGGGTATGAAGGCGCGTTTCTTGTCCTTGACCAGGGTGGCATTGTATCCCTGCAATATGGTTTGATAACATATGTCTCCTACCACAAGTCGGTCTGAGACATGAGATGGTAGGAGATGTGGTGCTTTGGTGGCCCCGAACACCCTGATGTAGGTGTCGTTCTCGTCGAAGTACCAATGGCCTACCCCGTATATCATTTTATTTGTCGCGGCTGATAGTCTTGAGAATTCCTTCTTAACAAGAATAAAAACAAATCGGGTGATGAATTCATCACATATGAGAGATTAGAAATTCTTATAACGATTTTCCCATAACATGCTGAAGTAGATGTGGACCGAGATTTATGCAACATGCCATATCATATTCATGCTGACGAAGATATTTCTAGAGCACACGACATCAAGCAAGTATGAAGCCATGTAGAAAGCCAGTGTCTCTCCTTCCTTCAACTCTTGGGCCTACTGCACACAAATGCTCAGTTGCTTGGAGATTATTTCTCCCAAGTTGAAGTTGTTCCAGCCGATCACAAATGTGTATTCCAAAGGCATCTATGCCTCTGAAAACCTAGAGCAATATTTGTCTTCGTACAATTAGCAGATGAGAGCCATCAAATAGACATATGGCTCCCTTAGGTTGGTTGTCCCACACTAGATGGTGCTCCAGTTGGTGAATTTATTATCTTCCCTCCACCATGATACGATCACCCAACTGGTGTCATTGCATTCGTAGAAATTCATGATGAAATCTGTATTTAGATGCTCCTCGGGGTCTCTGAGTTTGTATTATTTATGAAATTCTACTGGAAGGAACACTCCGACACACCCACCATTGTCATCGTTGATTAAACATTTATGTGTGTGACTTGTATGCAGGGGAAAACATGGGTTCCTCTTGCCACCATATGTAGGTACGTGTTGACGGGTGAAATTGTCCGTCCGTCAATTGAGAGAGTGGAACCGGTCCGGGGTTGTCTAAATAACCCAAGCCGTTTGGAATGAACCACCCTGACGAGTTTAATGGCTCCATTGGCCGCCCTAAGGTATTTTAAGAAAACCAAAGAGAAAACTAGTCTAAACTAACTAATCTAACTAAAACAAATAAACAAACTAAAACTAAATAAAACTAATCTAATTAAAACAAACTACTAAATAAACTAAAACTAATTATAACTATTCTAACTATTATATACAATCTAATAATTACTATTATAATAACTCAAATCAACTATCTAATTACCAGCTGCAATATTACTTATTCACAAATGTACACTATAAACAACCTACAGATTTAATTAAAACCTGCAAAACTCATGTGCTTTCTGCCCTAAGATAGCCAGGAATCTCTTTTTGATTTTTTATATTTTATGAATAAGAAGTAAAACTACTGAAATTAAACGATCTAATATATTTACTGAAATTAAACAATCTAATATAAATCTAATTAAGCTTATATCTGAATTAAACTACTTAATGAAAACAGTAAACAAAAGACTAACTGACCTGGAAACGCTCCAAGTCTGCCCTGTGTATGATGACTTCAAATCTAGTCGGAGGAAGTAAACTTGCACCAGTTAGTCCATAAGCTTCTCATAAATGATCGGCTGTGTTGCTCTTTGAGTTGTTAACAGGACAAACAAGACATAAAAAATCATAACAATCTTATGATTATAAATCTCTGCAATAAGGGAAACCTGTTATGCAAAAACTTATATTTACTAATTCAGCTTATGAAGAAGATAAACCTGTCATTCACAAACTGAACTAAACAATTGTTATGTCTTTTATACAATTGGAAGAAACCATATATGGATTACAATGATTAAAATTATATCATTTGCACTTGATTTAGATAGCTAAAGTAGTCATAAACCAGATACAAATTGATATACACCACATGAAACAAAATGTTGATATAATGAGAAGCTAAAGTTGTGACAAAACACCAAATTTTGCTTCAGTCTGTATTAAATATTCATATCCTTGTTCTCCCATGAATGAGGATGTTTATTATTACAAAAATAATAAGTATTTATAAGTCTCTTCACAAGGTAAAACCTCCGTGTGGATAATATCAAATTGTTTTACATAATCTGGGAGATATCCCAAAATCACCTAAACTAAGAAAATGAAATGCAAGTGAAATCTTTGAAACATCCCCTAACTTCTCATCAAAGCCATTGCCATTTCGAATTGATCTACAATAGACCAAAAATAACCAATTAGAAAGATATTTCATCAACAAAACAATAAAAAATTGATCCTACAGACTTAGCTACAGAATCATCTGATTCTGTAGCTAGTCTAAAATAGCATACAGGATCAGATAGAGATCAAATGAAATCCAATTAAAATAATCCAATTTAATTTTCTTTTAATAAACATTACAATCGAATCACTAATGGTTCAAGTAAATTCATCATTGAAATTAAACAAAATCGAAAAGGATGGAATCGAAAAAGGGTAAGAATGCTCTGTTTTTTCAGTTGCCATAAAATCAGATCAAATAATAACCAAATTGTTTCATATCAAATGAAATTAATAGTGAATCATATCGTATAAGATACGATGTAATATAACACAATCATAATCGATACAATCATAATCTATTACAATCATAATCGATTTGTTACGGTTGTAACAATGTGCATAAGATTTATATTGTTTTAATCAAATGCCAATATGGAAAGGCTGTTACGATTATAGTCAAAATGAAACATGCATAACAGCATCAACAAACTTCGCCATAGAATCCGATCACTGAATGTTACACAGTCAACAGACAGGACCAAAAATAGTGATCGCAACCATCAACAGAAGTGATAATCATAAACTGGGCAACAATCAAATCGAATCAAGACTGAGTCAAATATAGAAACAGATCGTAATCCTGGGCATAATCACTTTCGTTCCAAAATCAAATTTAAACAATATATTTGTTGCAATATGAATCGATCTGATAACACGGTCAAACAATGAGAATTCATAGGTTGGGTATAACAGTCATGATTCGTATCTATTCGCAATTTGGTTATGCATTAACAGAATGGTATTCAAATTGGTCGAAAAAGACATGGAATATGAAATCATAACAGTTAACCATCATTGCCAACCATATCGTATAGCATATAACCAATTCGAATCGAAACATTTGACTGTGTTCGAAATTGAAATACCAGAAACAACCTATGTTTAGAAAAGATATTAACAACTTCAATAAGAAACAGAGTATTCCGTTCAAACCAAATCGAAACAATCAAATCCATACTACGATTAATCGAATCCAAGTTAAATCCAATCAAAACTAATCCGGGAAACGAAATTCGATTAATCAACAAAAATAGGCATATAGTGCATGCTTATGTGTCAAAGAAAATCCACGCTGTAAACAGAGCTTATGAGTTTGTCATATAAACATGTGATAGTCATACCAGTGATGCTACTTGAGCTATGCCAGCTTTGAATTAACAACCACTGTAGCTGACTCCACGTTCTTAAACAAAATCGAACCTGTTGTTCATTGTTTCTTATCAGTGACTGTCGATTTAGCCTTTTGACTGGTGAGCGTTGCAACTTGATCCTCCAGAGCATGAATTATAGATTGTAGCATTGGCACATCAAGGTAATACCTTTCTAACCATGAGCCACACTGATCACATGGTGGAGCAGCTGGTTGAGATAGAGCAGGAGGGGGTTTTGACAAGTCACTGGGGTTTTCACAAGGCATTTTGATGTCTGGGTAATTAGGGTCATTTCGCAAGAAAGGTGGTAGGTTTTTGACAAAGTCGTATGAGGGTTTGTCACATAGACCTTCAGAATAGGGATACTCACTTTCCAGGTAGAGTTCCACCTCCAATTCAGAATCTTCACTCACCATGATAGGGTCAAGGTTGACAGGAGGTCTCGGTTTGTTTCTTGCCATGCGAGAGATTAATCGGGCATTATTTTTTCCTTTAGAATTCACAGTAGGTTTGGCCTTAGGCCTTTCAGCCACAGGTTTAACATTTTCCACATCCTTGGTCACAGAATTGGGTAGGTCAATAGGTGAGTCGAGTAGGGTTTTAGGTAACAGAGCACTGTAAGGCACAGGGGGTACAAACTTTCTCTCGCTCACCACAGGTTTGTCAACCTGTGGTGGGCTTGAGTCCTCAAAATTATTGCGACTAAGAAAATCATTCCAACAGTCACGGTGTAACCCCAAATGACAAACCACAAGCATTTTAATTAACCCAAAGTGAAAAAGGTTGTTATCGGCTTGGCTCCGTTTGTATCTTTTAGACATTTTAAACAGAATCCTATGCAAGTAATAAGTCATATTAAGCTCATAGCCCATGAAAACCATAAGTAGTCGAAGGTGGTACAAGAAAATGAAACCATACCGGCCCTCGCAGGTGATAAACTACTTGTTTATCATCAGCAAGTCGTGCCAACGTTGCTTGAGCATATTTGCGGGCAAACCTTTGTCACAGGAGCTCACCCTTCGTGACTGGAAGAGAAATGTCCACGGGACATATTCCACTTTGCAATTTTTTGACCATTTATGTCCAGTAGCAGGCAGACTGGTAGCTAAACTGAGAAATTGCTCGTTAATTTCCAATTGCACATCCCCGACCTTGGCTCGACAGCCATCAAAGGTTAATGCGAATTGTCGAGCCACGCTAGAGTTAAAGCCATCAAACTTTCGTATGAACGGGAGCCAACCAAATTCCTCAAGGTTGCTGTAAGCATTGTCGAACATCAACAGAGCTTGGAAACCATTGGGCTCAGCCCTTACGACTGGAGCCATGGTGCAGGCACATGGTAGGGTTTGGAGAAACAACAACACACAGGAGCAAAATCGTTTGGGCTAACAGCTACGAGCGCTCAAAGGGGAGGCAAATTAATGTGCACATGCGAGGGTGGTGGGATTATCACCACCATGCAGCAAAGTAATGGCAAAGTACAGCATTGTTCAATCAATCATGACATCGTTCAAACCATATTAATCGGCCAACCCAAGGATTAAACGGTGGACGACATACCAATGTGCCATTGCATTGTTTGAAACCGTGAATGTTCAATGTTAAATCAAACCCAAAGTTAAATATGTGCCTGTAACAATTCGAGCCATTAAATCAAAACCCAAATTTTTAATCAGTGCGCCATTGCATAACTTCAAACTATTGCCATTTAATATGAAATCAGACTCATATGTTACCCATGCGCTTGTTGCATAATAATCAAAGTTTATAACATTGTGACCAACGATTTTATAAAATTGACAAGATAAGAGATTATAATAATAAGGATCACATTATATAAAAACCAAAATAAAACCATGACCCCTATAGAATGAAGTATAACCCATAAATTTACATGTTCAATGCCTTATCAATCAAATAAAAGTCAAGTTGCGCAATCAAAGTAATAATGGGAAAATGGACATAGTTCGAAAATCATTCCAGCCACTTAACAATAAACCAAAGGTAAGTACCAATCAGAATATCAATGAGAAGATCATGACAGTTCAAATAACGATGGAGGAGTTTTCACGCTTACAGTCATGAAAACTAAATCGAAAACAATTTGGAAGTGTCGCAAGAAATGAAAATATCGTCTATTTGCAAAATGCGATGACAATTTGAAGTTTAGAAGACGTAGGTGTAGGCAGCTTATAGAGAAATAGAAAAAATTGTATTGGCTGCCAATAATGGCGACACACTGGGAGAAGCAGTTATCTCTGTCAAAAGAAATGAATTAAGATTAGAACAGAAAATAAAATTTCAACTCAAAACAACCATCATAAAATTGTACAAACATCATCATTTACCATCTTTTCCAGCGATGTTTTAAAATCTGAAAACTAATAACAGTCTTAAGATCAGCAAGTCATGATATTAATGATAAACTCTTCAATATTGTTGGCATGGCCACTGCTTCCAGCAGGCGTCCATAGCCTCGACAGGGTTTCCATTTAACCCACTCGGACATCTGTATCCTGTCAAGAAGTTCTAGATCAGAGTAAAGGACTTTTAAAGAGGTTTCTTATAATTTTTACAGATTTTTGTTTACCCGACGTTGCTTCGCTGCCAGCAGGCCTGTTCAGTACCCCGGTGAAGTTGTCTTGGCTCCATGCTTGCATTTACCTGCTGCCAGCGGACCTATTCAGTATCCCGGCAGGTTTACAAACACTTCCCACAACTCTTGTTAACATTTTTTATTTTGTTTTTCTTTTATAGATAGTTGAGCAGGGTGACGCTAAAAATCTTGATATTTTATCATATTTTTTCAGACCTCATCAGAATTTTTTGATCCTGTCCTTTATTCAGCTCCAGAAATGTTTTATTTACAAAACAACTTACTATGACAGGGAGACATATTTTTGAGTCATTCTTTTACGGAAAAGGGACAGTGTAAAAAGATAATAGATGATCATGACAAACTTTGCTCAGAGATTGGAATTAGTAAACTTCTTTCAAACAACAAAAATTTCCACCATAAATATCATTTTTAGAAATATGTCACTGATGTTCGTACAATCTTCCAGAGGTTATTTCAGCGAAGAAATTTTCCCATCGTCTTAATCTGAATTGCTCAGTGCATAGGTATGCATATCTTTCAAACAACACCAAAAAATTAATCAATCCAAATCAAAATCAAAACAGGAAGAAAACAAAAAGATGCAAACCAAAGAAATATTTACATAATATAC
>SNQJ01S0057091.1:49817-71162 GCA_010110895.2 Picea sitchensis
GGAAATATTGTTTTAAGGATTGGCCATTCACTGGGAGGGCGTTAGGTTCCCCCCTTAGATTCTGCAACCGATAGGTTCCTACCCCAATCTTCTCGACCTCCTAGAAAGTTCTGAGCCATAGATTCTGAAACTTAGAATGTTTTCCTTTCGGTTCATTTGCTCTATCCCATTTTAGGACTATTTCTCCCACTTCAAAATTATTCTCTTTAGCCTTATGCTTATCAAACCACCTTTTAACTATTTGTTGATGAGATATGAAATTTTATTTTTCTTTCTCCCTTTCTTATTCCAACATGAGGAGGGCATCAATTCTTTGTTGTATGATTGATGAGGGATGTCCTCTCAAATCCTGAGAAATTTGAAGAGATGGAAGATATAGCTCGTCCGGGATAATGGCTTCCTATATGTATACCAAAAAGTATGGGGAATTACCTATGGCTTCCTTGGGTGTGACTCTATCATCCCATAAGGCGTTATGGAGTGAACAGTGCCAATTCCTCTGATTATCTATAACTATTCTCTTTAATATCCTCACTAGGTTCTTATTAGTTGATTCTGCCACTATGTTCCCCCATGGATAGTAGTTTGCAAAGTATATGATTATGATTCCTTTGTATATAGAAAACTTTGTTAATAAGGTGGAATAAAGGTAATTTTCATTATAAAAAACAAGGACAAAAGGCACAGGAAACCTTGTTATCAGTTGTTGTTCTATGAATTGCATCACCACCTTTTTGTTTACATGAGTAAGAGGGATGGCCTCTTCCCATTTCGTGAAATAATTTGTGGCAGTTAGTATGTATCTATGTTGTTTTGAATAACTCAATGTAATTTCTCCTATGATATCTAACCCTCATTGCTTGAATATCCTGGAGATGACCATAGGTTGGAGTGGGACAACTGCTCTCTTTTCCCTCCCCATGCTTATTTGACACATCTTACAGTTGCTAGCATATGTGTGAGCATCCTTGAATAGAGTAGGCCAATAATATCCTGCTCTTAGTATTTTATGAGCAGTGGTGTTTCCTACGAAATGTCCATCTGCAGGACCATCATGGAGCTCCTTCAAAAGTTTTTCTACATCTTCATGTTTGAGACATCTTAAAAGTACCCCATCATAATTAACATGGAAGAGAACCAAATTTATGAGGTGATATTTTGTTTATTTTAACCTAAGGGCTCTCCTTTCCCTAGGGTTTAGGTTTTCTGGGAAACTTCCATGATGCAGGAGATAAGTCAGTTTCTCATACCAAGACTCTTACCCTCGGGAGAAGTATGAAACTTCAACACACCACAATGCTAATTAATTCTCCCATCTGGGGTCTTCATTTACTTGGTCCTGGGCTTCAGCTGCCAGTTTTCATAATCCTTGTCCATTAACCAGTTTAGCAGGTTTTATATCTAGATCAAATTCTTGGACTACTACCATCCAGTTTCCTCTTCTTTCCCCCATCTCTTGTTGAGTGAATAGGGATTAGACCGTAGGGTGAGGCATGATGACTTTGGTATGGTTCTTCAAGATTTAAGATCTGACGTGTTTCACTTCTTGGTATACTGCATAAGCCTACTTATCTATAGTAGGGTAATTTATTTTAGCCCCTTGGATATTAGTTATCGTGAACGATATTAGGGCCTCATTGTTGTCATCATCCTTTTGAGTCAATACTGAAACTAACGATTTGTCAGAGGAGAAAGTATAGAGGAAGAAATATTTTCTAAAGTCAGGACTTTGCAACACTGGGGCTTGAGATATCATAGTTTTAATATTGTTGAAGGAATTTTTCTGTTCATCATCCCACATAAATTCAACATCTTTATCGATCATTTTTTTTTAAGGGTTTGATAGTTTCAACGAAATCGGGAGTGAATTTCCTCACACAATTTATTTTCCCAAAGAACAATCACATATCCTTTTTTTGTGGGGTAATGGAAGATGAGATATAACCCTAATCCTTTCTAGGTCTATGCAAATCCCTTCTTGATATATGATATGACCTAGGAGTTTACCTTCCTCGACACCAAAAATAGTTTACTTAGGGTTTAAGGATATACTGTATTTCCTACACCTTTCAAAAATCTGGGTTAAGTGTTGGATGTCATCTTCTTTGTTATTTGAGTACACAGTCACGTTGTCCAAATAGACTACTACAAACTTGTTTATTAGTCCCTAAAATTCTACATCCATGGCACTATGGAAGGTTGCCCCTGCATTGATTAACCCAAAGGGAATACGTTTATAAGTGAAGGTTCCCCACTTGGTTCGGAATGTAGTCTTTAAACAGTCTTCCTATGAAACTATAACTTGGTTGTAACTTGAAAAATCATCCAGCAGGGATAAAATATCAAAGCCAGACATTGTCTGCAAGATTTTCTCCATTGGTGGGACTGGGTAGTTGTCCTTTTCTCAAGCTCTGTTGAGGTTCCTAAAATATACACGTAGGCAGATCTCCCCACACTTGTTCCTCAAAGAAACCAAAGTTTCTACCCATGTAGAGTGTCTAACCTGGAAGATAATATTGGCATCTAGTAGTTTCTTTAACTCCTGACACATGAGGGGCTCCAAGAATGGGTGGTACTTCTGAAGCTTCTGTTGGAAGGGATTCACTTCAGAATTTAATGGGATAGTGTGTTGAATGATACGAGTAACATAGGTTTTCATATCTCGGTAAGACCAATAAAAAACATCTTGATATTGTCTGAAAAGTTTGAGATAGGCATTCCTTTCCTCTTTAGATACCATCCTATCAAGATTTATATTCTTGGGTTTTTCTGGGGTTCCTAGATTTATAGTTTCATGCATGGGACAAGAACTCCTCGTCTTTGTGTTCTTTGACCCTTTAAATCTTTCCCTTAGGTCAAAAAGGTTTTATAAATTGCTTATTCCCTCTGGTATTGTGTGAGACCTTGGTTTTTCAGTCAGTTGATTTGTCTGCAAATTGGTTTCTACTAATTTCTATTGGAATACTTCATCGTCAATAGCCAAGTCTTTAAAATTATCCTAATTGTTCAAAAAGTTTATTATATGTTCATCTCCTTCAAAGACCTTCCAATTAGAAATGTTATTTGGCACCGATGGTTTGTAGAGTAGATCCACATTGAACCAGGAGGCTTCATAATATTCTAGAGGTGATAGCCTTGAGGCAGTGGTGGCCAGAGAATCAGAAAGAATGTTCTTTGTTCTGGGGATCACTGTAATGTTGAAGGCTTCAAAATTATCTATTAGCATGTTCACTTCCTGTTGGTAATTCCTCAGGTGTGGAGAGTTGAAATGTATAGTTTTCCTTACTTGTCTAACGATGATTTCATAATCTTTGAAAACCTTCAATTCTTTAATGTTTAAGTCTATGGATTTATTTATCCCTTGTACTATAGCTTCATACTCAACGGTGTTGTTTGTGCATTCAAATTCTAGTCTACAGGACAGGAAACTTCATTTACCTTTTGCGTCAATGAGGATGCATCCTGTCCTTGATCCTTCTTGTGATTTAGAACCATCGAAGCATAAGGTCCAAAATTGTGGGAAGAACCTATCATATTGCTCTTTCTTATCACGTTCCTCCTTTCCTCCTATCCGTTCCATGATTTATAACGCATTTCCTCGACAAGTTTTCTTGAAAAAACATTTCAGAGTTTTGAGTAAGAGGGACATCAGATGAGAGGAGGGAGAAATTCCTGAAATCGGAGTCACATGACTAATTTCCTAGCACGGGGAAATATGTCAATAAGGGTTCATTAAGGGTTTCTAGGTCGGTGACAGTATGTTTTAGATATATTTCCGAGGGTCCTTTTAATGGAAACTAAAGGGGAACCTAGTATGTACTAAAGTATTTGTTTAACTTCTCAGACCAATCTCGACTCAATAAAAATCCATAAGCTTATGGGATATCTACTACAATGATGTCAATCACTTGCACAAATTTAGGGTGTGTCACTATTCTGATCATTAGATCTTTGAATTCTCCCATAACCTTAACCTTGGTTCTGTCTAGTTGTATTACATGTTTGTCGCTTTTGAGAGGGATTGTGTTTAAGTTTTTTCAAATAGACAATGGCATAACATTGGAGGATGCTCCTAATTCAACCAAACAATTATGGAGGTTTCTTTTGAAGACTTCAAATGTCAAAAGGAATGGTGGGACTAAAGTTTTTCCCTTCTTATCTTCAGAGCAGGAATTCACAGTTTGTTTATTTAATAGATCTATGGGAGTTATATTTCCTCGGCCAATGCTTGTTGTAGGATTCTCTACTGATTTCAATGCTTGTAACACAAAGTCCTTTTGTTGAGGGATTCTACACATGTCCATGACCAATATATTTGCCTTCAACGTTTTCAGGTCTTCTACTATGTTGTATTCTATCTTGGGCGATTCTCATGTATGGATGTTTATAGGATTTATTTGGGGAACAAAATGTGGTTTCGGGTGATCAGGAGCTGGTTTTCTTCTCGAAGTTTGGGCAATAGTAATATATTTTGAGACAGGTTGACCCCTACTTCGTGTTTGGACAACCAAGACTTTTGCGGGTGGTTCTTGGACCTCAAATAGGTCTTCAGAAGGAATTGGTAGGTTAGGGTCCCATATCAGCATGCTTGTTTCTTCTGGTGGATCAACTTCTTCCTGATCAACAATATTCATAACTGAGCCGCTTGATTGTTTGGTTAGGGAAACTTCATATAGAAACTAGTTGGCCATCAAATTCATGGAATGCACCCATTGTGGTGAGTCTCTTTCAGAGTGTTTCTCTTGGTGATAAGTAGAGAAAGAGTCAGATGCTACATTTCCCAGATCGATGTTCAAGTTGGCTGGGGGAAGTTCAATCACTTTGAACAGTGGATTTTTTTTGAAAAAAGGTTTGTAGGGCCTCTAGCCTTGGTTTCCTTCCCCTGCACTTATTTTCATGTCTATGATTTTGTTTGACAACTTTTTGACCATGCTTTTTAGGTATTCTATGTCCCCACTTCCTTTTTCGGGACCTTGTTCTGTTTGTTTCCCTGAGGGTCTAGTCAACATGAGTCCTCTCCTGGGAGGAGGTTGAACTTCCTTCTTGACTAATGATACTTGGCCATCTTTACATCCCTTCATTTGGAACTCTATCATTTTGGCATCTTCAAAATTATCAGCTAAGGTTTTTTTGGCAGCGCTCTTCACAAATATGGAAATAGAATTTGGGAGAGAATTAGCATATACTTTGATTTGAAACTCCTGAGTGGGTTTAGCTTTAGGTTGGAATTTGTTTAAGATAGTGGTGAATCTTAGATTAAAGTATTTAAACCTCTCCTTTGAACTCATGGTGGTGGCGAACAACTCGGCCATCAAAGCTCCTATGGTGGTTTTTCCTACAAATTTATCTAGAAAATCCTTTTTAAACTTTGTCCAACTAGTTATGGATTCTACAGGTAAGTTAAAATACCACGTGGAGGCCGAATTCTCAAAATTATAGGGGAAAATACTGCATACTACGTCTTCATGTTGGACATTCATCAGTCTAATGGATAGTATGAATTGTTTTGATATGGTCTTCAGGCAATCCATAGGTTTTGGGCTCAAATTTAGGGAGTAACTTCTCTGGATGTCGAGGAAGGTTATGTACTCGTCTAGGGATGGACATAGTGTATCTAGCCAACCAAGGTTGATTATTCTGAGTAATATTTCCCCTTTATTCATCATGATCGGTGTTATCTTCCATGTCGTCTGATCCTGAAACTGAGTATTCAGAGTTGAACCCTTCCTCGTCGGAAAAATCGTCGGGCTCAGGGCAGTTGTCAGCTGGTGTTTCAGGGAATAGATTAAAAGGATGCTCGATTTCAGTGAGGGAGAAATCTATCAGGTCTTCTACTGTGTGCACAAAAACCTTATCGGGTTATCGACCACCGATATACTTACTTGTTTTCTATGAGGAAGCATTGGAGCTAATAGCAACGCTCCGATCTATTGGGCATAAGCTCTTTGATCCTTATGAACTGGTTCAAATCCTCTTGAGGAAGAGCATAAGGTATCTTAGGGAACATATGTTCTTCCTATTTCTAGAGTGAGTTAATCATTTTAGGAGTACTCAGTGTGTGTGGGATGTCTTGAGAATGACGACCCATGCATGTGGGTTGTTTTTAATCTACAGGTTGTTTGAAATATTTTGTTAAAAATATTGTCAGCCATTCATTCTTCAGGCCCTCCTTCTAGTGCCAATTTTGTTGAGGGGTCCCAAATTCCTTTAACTCAACAGTAGGAACCAAACTCACCACCGAGGCCCAATTAGACTCTGAAATGTTTAATGGTGGAATGGTTCTCTAGATCTTGCGATCTGGCCAAATGATCGATGGGATTTATTTAGTGATTTATAGGATGCCTTCTTGTGAAATCTCCTCCTTTAGTTCAAATGTTCTCTTTTTTTTATTTTCTCTTATAGGTGGGACCGATACAAGATAAATGTTAGTATAAACCAGTTGGGTAACAAAAGGGGAAGGACTTAACTACTGAAGAAGGCTAAGTTTGTGATAACCCTTCTGCTCAAGCATGCAGACAATGATTCTTACACCTACAACAAGCCTAGTACTAATACATTAACCTGTTGGTGTTCCAATTATTGATTGAGATACGATTATTAGGTGAAAACATACATGCAATAAACGACGGGAAGAAAAATAGTTTCCTTAACTCAAATCATATTAACACAACGATTTGCTTCTCATCATTAAAGACAAGAACTATAAAAATATTGAATCAGATAACTTATCAACAGATTTAGAGGCTCTTACTCGTTACAACATCCATTAATGAGATAAAATCAGAAATAATTCTTCTTCAAATCCAATCACACACGCTTTCGATGAAAATACACAAACTTGTGTCTGGTCCTAAACACGACTTCTCAATTAAGGCAGCTCTGAAATAGTTCTTTACAAATCCAAAAATAAGGGTATTTGCAACGACCATTGACATTTATAACAGGTTGATCCTCTTATTTATAACATATTATTAACTAAAAATAACTATCAAAAGTGAAGCTAAGTAAAACAAAAAATCACCACATGGATCTTTTATCTCTCAGTCTTCTAAGAGTCATCAAATGATGTCACTTGAGTGGATGACTCTTCTCATACTTCTACCATTTGATGAATATTTCCTCACACATGTTAGCATGTGGAAACCTCTGTTGATCCATTGGGGCCAAAAGGATCTCCTTGAGCTCCACTGCCCGTGCCTGATATTTGACTACTTTAGCACTTTAGTATTGTAGCATTGTCTGAGCCTTGATAAGGTGATCCATGAACTGTTGCACTTGTCCTGGTGGGTATTATAGATAAATCCCCCTATGGACAAGTGGATTCCCTCTTGGGCTCTAGACTCCTAAGACCAATACAAAAAGGGTGCTAACGTTGGTCACTGACATCCTTTTAAACCTATATAAACTAATGTATAGAGAAGAGGAAGAAAGGTGTACCTTTTTAATGATGTTCATCCTCGCACAGTCTGAGTTGAGATTTGATCCCCAAGCTCCTCAATAAGTCCTGCAAAACAAACAAAGATAGAACAAGATTCATATTCTACTAAGATTAGCTCGAAACTAGATCTATATAATAAAGACAAGTTCATGTAGAATAAACACAACCTTGAAATAAATAGGCCAAGCACATATGTATATTAATGAGAACAATAGAGAATACTTACAGACCTTTGATGAAGGTGCAACAACTTCTCCCGACTCTCCTTGTCTATCCCTTTGCTCAAATAATCCACACAAAATGATGATGCTTCAATGATAAATCTCCCTTATGAGATCATAAGTTTGATGACTTCAATGTCTCTCCCTTTCACCATGAAGATGCCTCCTTATATAGGCTTGGAGAGGCCTAACCACTTAAGATATTATTGGGATACGTTTACAATCCTTCTCCTTCAGTAGTGTATCTTCCCTAAGATTAATCCTTGACCTCAGATCCAAATCCAACCAACTCTAGAGATGAAGGGGATTCTTCCTGATTTCCCTCAATAGTCCAAAATTTGCTCAAAAAGGGCTAGTGCTCCCTGAGAATGGGGCAGACAGTGTTGCAAAACTACCCAAAAAGAGGGTACAGAGCGTTGGTACTCCCTAACAGTGTATAGGGGAGTGTTGCCTTCCAAAATTGATTTTTGAGTGGTTTTTTCCATGGCAAAAGACTTGTTCTCTTTGTTAAATGATTTCTCCTCTTCAAAACCAGTCTTTTGAGGTGTCTTTTAAGTGTTCTTGATAATGTTGTCTGAGACACAACATAGGCAAGATGACAGTATGATATTTGCAACACTTGTAGGAAAAATGCGACACTTACGACATTGGTAATGAAGACACTAGACCATCATCGTAATGAGTAATTTTGATGTGCAACATATTGCCCCCCAAAGTGCGAAGTTAGAATACAGGAATTGATGACTGAAGTACTTTTTAGACTTTTTCGAGCAAGGGTATGGACTCAAAGAACCTGGAAGAAGCTGCACACAACCATCAAATAAATATTATGACACGTTTCAAGCCCAAGGTAGGCATACCTATGCTTGAGTGATAAATACTTTCAAGGTATGGCCGCCATAAAATACACTGCAGATCCATAATTATATTGACAAAAAGGTATAGCCACTAAAGATACAATGTGGATCTATACTCCTATGACCTGAAATGATTGTAGCCACGAAGAATACACAATGGATCTATGAGACAAAAAGACATATCCATGACCAATACAAAGTGGATCTATGTGACAGTATATGTGTCAATGTTCAAAAGAAACTCCGTCAAAAACTGGGAAAAGTACATATAAGAGTGATTAATCAAACCAGGGTATTCTTACCGATCCCGATGTAGTACGAATCTAACCATGTGAATAGATGTATTGATGTCGAACATGGAAGAAACCACTTGATTACTAGTAATGAGGTAAATCGTTAACAAGTGCGAGGGAAATCACCATTGATGTCAATGATTCCCAAAGTACTCTAGTACATTCCAACAAATGTGAATAGATGAGCTGAAGTCAAACATCTGTGGAATCATCTGATCAAAGGTCAATGATGTAAACCCATTGTTGGATGCGAGGAGGCATGCCATTAAGGCATGCAGGTCCTAAGGTACTAACTAGTTTCTAAGTCTAGTTCCCAGATAATGTGCTGAATTTGACATGAATAGACGCGGCGAAGGAGAGCCTTGATGTATACCCCATCAATGACATGAAACTGACACATATATGTAAATTGGTGTATAAAAATAACATGGATTGACACAACTATTGAAACAAGAAATTTGTGATGGTTGACTCTCGAGGCAGATACTTCCCTTGAACATTGAGGCACAATAGTAGAAACATGACATGGACCAAAACACGATGATGCAAGGGATATGTTGACTTTCGGCGGGTGACCCAAAGGAGTAAGAAAACTCAAAGGATTGGTTCAATGTAGAGGTTCAATGGATTAAAATGTGTGCAAAAACAAAGTGTCGTGTTCAAGGGCGACTGTAAGAGTTACTTGTAATGTTTTCAAAAACTTCTTAGCATGTTTCCTTTAATTTTTCCCCCATCCAGATAGATGAGTACCTCTTTTTTATTTAACGATCTCAAGGAGGGTAACACATGCTCGATATAACTCACCTTCAGTAAGTCCCTCTTCCTTTATTTAACAAACTGAAGAAGTAAGGGTTCAGTCCCATATGGGCCCTTCAATGTATGATTGTTTAACGAGTCCAAAGAAGGTAAACTCGGTGTTTTTTCATATTTAGAGAGTCTGAAAATGTCTTAAAGATGACTCTAGTGTTGTCCTTTTTTGTAATGTTAGTCTCGCAAGGCCGAAAAAAAGATAAATTATCACTCGAAAGACACCCTTTCAAACCTTTTAACGAGTGGGAAAGGAAAAAAGATCACTCGGAAATATTTACACATTTAGAGAGTTTGAAAAGATCTTAAAGACGACTCCAGGGGGTTCCTTTTTTGTGTATTCACGCGAGTCCGAAAAAGAGATAAAAGTTTACTCGGTGCATTCTTATGTTTTTCCTAGTGTGAGAACGAACTAAGACTATGCTCTTTAATGTGACAAGATGAAAATCAAACAAAATTTCTCTGAAACCTATCAATAATGTCAAAAATGCATGCCAGCATATTAATAAGGCCTTCAAAATATTTTTCAAAACATAAAATAACTATGGCTTAGGCAAAAATGAAATTTATAAATAGTAATATGGGGTAAAAATATCTTTTACCATTTCATTTGTGATGATATTTGTAGCAATGGAGAAATTGAGCTTTGGAGGGTGAATCTTTCTTTGTTTAGTGCCGGAGCTACGGTCATCTATTTCTGTCACCATCTAGATCAAGTTGGTGCTCTTCTTCCTCTCTTCAATTTACACGGTTTATACTTCATTTTTAGGCAATAATTGAGTTTAAAAAATGATTCCCTAGGATGACACAAGCACTCACAAGGTCTCGACGCTTCTCTAGCACATTAGGGGGAGTGTTGCCCAATTTGTTTAGTGCCCCTACAAGATGGTAAGATGGCACCAACGCTCTGATGTGGGAGTGATAGGGGCGCTACCCGAAAAGCACAAGAAAAATTTCCAAAAACACCAGCGCTCTTCAAAAAGAGTAACGGGGGAATTATGAAAAGTGACAACACCCAGATATGAGTGTAAAGGGGGTGGCGGCATCCAAACTAGAGAAAAATATTTTTTTTAAAGTTTTTCAATTGCCCAAAAATTGTCAAAACATCATGACTAATGACTTTTTCTTATTGTTGATTGTAGGTAAATTCAGAAAAAGTCATGATAGAGTGGAAAGAAAGAGAGAATGAGCTTGATGACATGGCCACATTGCAAAGTCCCTGATCAAGGGCCACATTGAGGAACTGCGGTCTCCTCAAGTTCTTCAAGATGCAAAAGATGAAGAAAGAGGTTCTTCTTATTGAGTATATGATCGGGCTATGGAACGCTAAGAATAGGGGTTCCAAATTGGAACGCGGATTCTTACCATCGAGTTGGAATATGTGTACTTCCTTACCGACCTCTCAAAGAGAGGGGCCCCCATTATTTTATTCGAACAGGGGGCACTTCCCGCGCCTGTAGATGTGTACTTGGAAAACCATTGTGTCCCAGGATTAAGATTAGTGGGAGGTAGAATCGCAATCAAAGACATTAGGGGTATACCTCTTCATTCCATTCTATTTTCCATTACAAGTATAGCTATAAGTACCATCTCTCACTTAGTTTCAATATCACAGGTGGCCTATGGTTTACAGTGTCTAGAGCCAACACTGTTTAACTGGAGTGCATGGTTCCTTTAGAATGTGAAGGAGAAGATTACGAGATGTAGATCAGGGAAGAAAAAGCATTTTTGGATACGGTTCATTCCTGATTTATTTATTATTAGAATGAAATCCTTAGATGTAAACTCAAATTGTATTATTAGTACAGCCAGTGGGAGAACCACGTATGGAGCGATGGACTAGCCTGTCTCTGAGATTAGGATCAAAGACAGAGTTCAGGTTCACTAGTGACTTCTTTGCTTGGTTGGGATGCCAATTGATCATGATAGAAGACTTCCCATACACCAGAGTGGATTTCCAGGAGAGCATGGACCTGGTCCTTCCAGATGGGGTGGAATGGGACGCGTCAGGTAAGAAATCAAATATGATCTTGTCAAGTGTTTTTTGATTTTAAAACTTATATTATTTTTTTGGGGGTATGTAGAAGAGTTTATAATGGATGTATCATTTCATCATGTAGACAGGGGAGCAACACATCCAGAAGAGATACCGGCATTGGGGCTCCACGGGGATGCTCAAATAGAAGTAGATCATGAGGTAGCGGTAGGGGGTCTCCAAGAGGTGGATATAAACCTCCATGGTCTCACGATGGGTGTCCCTCCTCTTAAGAGGGAGGACATACCCTTTCACTTGCAGAGACACATAGTGGGAGTCCATGAGAGTATTAACTCTTTACTGAGACGAGTATCCCATGCGATGATGTGCTACTTAGAGCACAATGTGATGTGGGAGGACTAGGACCTCTCTGATATTTTTGTATAGTCTTTATGATGATGTTATGGGAACGAGGACCCAACATTTTTCCCTTCTATGTACCTTTTTGATGTAATCAAACATTTTTTGTCACGTCGTTATATATACATATCCGAGTTTTTATGGTGCCTAAATGATGTTTGCAAATAATGATGTCTTTTTGTGATGCGTTTAATTTACATGTGATGTATGATTTATTTCCTTTATGAAACCTCATCTATGTGTGAGATATTCATACATGATGTAATTGGCTAGTGAATCCGAAGTTGAATTAAGTTCTCTTGGTATGTGTCTGTATTCGATAAAATAAAAAATTCTTTCAAGACAATGAACTCGTAGATGGAGACGTAAAAGGATACAATTGTGAATAGCGTAGATTCGATTAAGTTGACAAACCACAAGTTGAGAGTCTAGGTTAATGATCATACAAGATATACCTAGGGAGGAATATTCTGTTAAAATCCCGATGACAACATGATATTATGCCATGTTGTTAGTTGTCGATCCTAAGAAAATACCTCCTGAACTCACCAACTCCTCAGAGTGGTAAATGAACCAAGCTGCAGAAGCAATGTTCTAGGTGTGTCGACTAGCGCCATCTGCAAACCTAACAAATATAGGAAAGGAAGATGTCATCTACACATGCAAACACAAGACAAAGTATAAGCAGCTAAGGAAAAAATCATTCACCCAAGAGAAAAGACACACCAAACTAAAAATACAATAGTGTACAAAGCATGCATGCTAAATGTTCTATGCATAGTACCTATTAAGGTAAATCCCGTTTCGAGGATCACCCAAGGAGATTATGTCGTAGTCAACTAACGCGTAGGCTCCTCTATGTAAAACATGTTTCACGATTTAAGGACCATTCCATAGAGTTTCTAACTTATCATGAGCCTGGTCATAAACGAGGACTAGGTCTCCTTCTGCAAAAGTACGAGGTTGGACGCATTTTTCATATTGATTCTTGATTCGCTTTTGATACGTCTCGTTAACGAGAGAGGCATCACGACATGTTTAATCCAACCTGGTTAGGTGTAAGAAGCATTCGTATTCAACAAAAGTGTGAGGCAGGAGTTCTACATTGAGTTTCAAAGAGGTAATTTCTCACTCGATGGGTAAAACAACTTCTATGCCATATACTAACTGGAAAGGAGTGAATCTAGTAGTAATTTTCACTAACATACGGTAAGCCCAGACAACGGAGAAAATTTGTAGATGCCAGGATGTCTTGTTTTTCCCTACCATACATGAATCATGGTTTTAAGGAACTTGTTGATAGCTTCAACTTGTCCATTTGCTTGAGGATAGTATGGGGATGAGTTCTCATGGAGAAAACCCAACTTGGCATGCAACTCACTCATCATCTAGTTTTGAAAGTGTGAACCATGATCAATGACAATGGCTTGTGGAACACCAAAGCGAGTGATGATGTGGTTGAAGAAGAAAAGAGTTGTAGTTCAATTTGATGTGGGAGGACTAGGACCTCTCTGATATTTTTGTATAGTCTTTATGATGATGTTATGGCCACGAGGACCCAACATTTTTCCCTTCTATGTACCTTTTTTATGTAATCAAACATTTTTTGTCACGTCGTATATATACATATCTGAGTTTTTATGGTTCCTAAATGATGTTTGCAAATAATGATGTCTTTCTTTGATGCGTTTAATTTACATGTGATGTATGATTTATTTCCTTTATGAAACCTCATCTATGTGCAAGATATTGGTCCATGATGTAATTGGCTAGCGAATCTGAAGTTGAATTAAGTTCTTTTGGTATGTGTCTGTATTCGATAAAATAAAAAATTATTTCAAGACAATGAACTAGTAGATGGAGACATAAAAGGATAGGTTTGTGAATAACGTAGATTCGATTAAGTTGACAAACCACAAGTTGAGAGTCTAGGTTAATGATCATACGAGATATACCTAGGGAGGAATCTTTTGTTAAAAGTCCAATGACAATGTGATATTATGCCATGTTGTTAGTTGTCGATCCTAAGAAAATACCTTCTGAGCTCACCAACTCGTCAGAGTTGTACATGACCCAAGCTACAGAAGCAACGTTCTAGGTGTCTCGACTAGTGCCATTCACAAACCCGACAAAGATAGGAAAAGAAGATGTCATATGCGCACACAAACACAAGAAAAAGTATAAGCGGTTAAGGAAAAACTCGTTCACCTAAGAGAAAAGACACACCAAACTAAAAATACAATAGTGTACAAAGCACACATGTTAGATGTTCTCTGCATAGTAATTATTAAGGTAAATCCCATTTTGAGGCTCACCCTGGGAGACTCTGTCGTAGTCAACTAACTCGTAGGCTCCTCTATGTAAAACACATTTCACGATGTAAGGACCATGCCATAGAGGTTCTAACTTACCTATCCCTAACTTATCATGAGCTTGGTCATAAACGAGGACTAGGTCTCCTTCTGCATAAGTACAAGGTTGGATGCATTTGTCATATTAATTCTTGACTCACTTTTGATACGTCTCGTTAATGAGAGAGGAATCACGACGTGTTTCATCCAACCTGGTCAGGTGTAAGAAGCATTCATATTCGGAAAAAGTGTGAGGCAGGAGTTCTACTTTGAGTTTCAACAAGGCAATTTCTCACTCGATGGGTAAAACAACTTTTATGCCATATACTAACTGGAAAGGAGTGAATCTAGTAGTAGTTTTCACTAACATACGTTAAGCCCAGACAACAGAGAAAATTTGTAGATGCCAAGATGTCTTGTTTTCCCCTACCATATGTTGAATCATGGTTTTAAAAACCTTTTTGATAGCTTCAACTTGTCCATTTTCTTGATTATAGTACGGGGATGAGTTCTCATGGAGAAAACCCAACTTGGCATGCAACTCACTCATCATTTGGTTTTGAAAGTGTGAACCATGATCAATGAAAATGGCTTGTGGAACACCAAAGTGAGTGATGATTTGGTTGAAGAAGAAAAGAGTTACAGTACATCCATCATTCAGAAAGGTAGGCATAGCCTCAACCCATTTTGTGAAGTAATCGACGAAGATGATGATGTAACCATGCTCCCCTGCTGAGGTAGGCTTACACTGCATGAAATCAATGCCCCATTTGGCAAAGGGGTCAATGGAAATAATAGGATGCAGTGGAGTAGGGTGGGGGCGTGCCTTTTTGTGAAAAAATTGGTAGGGTGGGAATTTGTTGACTGCCTCAATACAATCTTTGAAAATAGAGGGCTAAAAGTAGCCGGCACGTAAGATTTTGTGAGTTGTATCCATCCCATAAATATGACAGCCATAGGCTCCAAGGTTGATAGTCATTAAGAACGTGTTCAACCTCTTCATGAGTCCAAAATCTCCATAAGATAGTATCAATACCACGACGATACAAAGTGTCACCGATGATAAGGTAGCGATGAGAATGATGGTGAATACGACGACGTTCTTCACGAAAGATATCAGGCTGAGAACGTTGGGTCTGGAGATAAAGAAGGATATCTCCATACCAAGGGTCAGACGTGCTAATGAGGAACAAAGTCTCACCGGGGAGAGAATATTTGGGCTCAGTATCTTCATCAACATGGGGAAGGTCACAAATAAGCTCTACAAACACTAAGGAATTTTTAGCTTTGGACTTAGCAAACTCGAGATCAAATTCTTGAAGGATGACGATCCATTTGGAATATTTTCCTCCGAGAACTTGACGTTTTAGAATGTGATACATGGGGTTAGATTCCACGATAATTGTGGTGGTGCGTATAAAAATGTAATGACGAAATCTCTAGACAATGATGACGGCTTCCAGAGACAACTTTTCAACATGTGAATATCGGAGCTCTAAACTAGATAAACTTTTTATCAAATAATATATCACATGTTCCTCACCGATAGGGTCCTCTTGAACTAACACCATAGAAATAGTGGAAGTAGAGGCTGCTAAGTAAAGGATACAATCCTTCATATAATTCAGAGGATGTAATAGAGGTGCGTTGGTCAATGCATGCTTAAGAGAAGAAAAACATCATTGAGAAGTGTCATCCCAGATGAAAGGGGTGTCTTTCTGCAACAATCGCATAAATTCTTTGGTAATATAAGCATAGTTACAAATGAAATGGCGAAGAAATTTTGCTTTCCCTTGCAAACTTTGGAGTTGTGTCAAATTATTAGGTGGAGTTAAAGAAAGGATAGCTTTAATATTTAAGGGGTCCACCCGAATCCCGTCCTTGGAAACAACAAATCTGAGGAGTCGACCTGATTCGATAGCAAAGATACACTTATGTGGGTTCAAACGAATGTGGTAGAACTGACATCGAAGAAAAATAGCTCATAGATGACCAAAATGGTATGATAGATTGGATGAATGGGCAGGTAAATCGTAGAGGTAATGTTTTGTAATATATTTTATATCATGGATAGCATGTGACATGGCCCGCTAGAATGTATCACCTATGTTTTTGAGGCCAAATGGTAGTTTCCGATAGGAGAAATTTTCCCACGGGAAGATGAAGGTTGTCTTATGTTGATTAGTACATAAAATATCAACCTGGTTGCATCCTGAGAAACCATCCATAAAAGAGAAAATCACACTACCTGCACAATTATCAATGATCTGGTCGATGAAGGGCATAGGGTAGTTGTCTTTCAGACAAGCCTTATTGAGGTCCCTATAATCAATGCAGACACAAATGGTCCCTTGCTTCTTAGTGACCAGAACAATATTCTAAGCCCATTTCGTCAAAGGGACAAGATAGATGAAGCTAGATTTCAATAATTTCTCAACTTCTGCCTTAATAGTCTCAGTCTTCTTAGGATGGACTAGGTGGATTTTCTATCGAATAGGTTTTACACCTGGGTAGGTTTTAATATCATGCACAATGATCGAAGGATTGATCCATGGAATTTCCTTGTAGCTCCAAATGAAGACATCGCAAAATTCTTTAAATAAAGTGGTATAAGAAACCACTTCCTCGGGCAAACAATTAACACCGAGATTAATATTTTCCATGACACCTTCCTTGATCAAAATGTCAATAATGACCGTAGAGGTAATGTTGCCTAAATTCCCCTCAGAAATAGTATCTTCTAAAAGTATGGGTGATTGTGGAAAGTCGAAAACATTGAGGGGAAATATAGAGTGTATATATTCCTATATTTCTTCAAGAGGTGGAAGAAAAGAGGATCAATGATGGTTATCATCCCAAGGTATTTCTTCAATGCTAATCATTTCCATAATAGATTCATCAAATGTAAATATTTGATAAATTTAGTCAAAGGAAGACGTCAAGGAATTTAACCAAGATGGCATCGAGTAGGTGTCAGGTGCCAAGAGATGTTGGTCATCCGAAGAGGGAGAGGTTGATTGAATAACAGCATATGAAGCCTTAGCTGGACTACGTGGCATGATGTCACCTAGTGCATCGAACTCTAGAGGACTAGGTACAATCCAGGGATCATATGATTCCAAAGACTGATAAGTCATAGTCGAAATCATATTGACTGTGCCAATATGATGCATGGTAGGAAGGAGTGGTGCAAGGAAGGTACCCATAAGGGTGGAATATTTTAACAAGCCTACACCAACACTTTCATGCATGATCTCGTGATCTCCCAATAAAGGAATATTGTTGATAGCAGGAGTGCGAGCGTCGGGTGTACAGAAACCTAAATAATCAATAGTGACAATTTTTTCCTAATGAGGAAATTGTACACATCTAAATACCGACGAAGCAATGGAAGTGATAGCATAAAACCAAATTCTTCCAAGTAACAAGTTGTAATCGAGGGGAGAATCGACCACCTCGACATCAACAATGATGGTTTTTCCATCCAACTGGACGGATAGGGACTTCAAAAGACCGTGAGGATGAAATCCATGCCCATCAAATGTGCACAACATCGTTGGGGATTTGTTAAGTGCGGGTGATTTTAAACCTTTCCAACATGCTAAATACATGACACAAGTAGAGGCTCCCTCATCCAATATGGTATGGTGAATTTGTTGATTGTGAACAACAACATCAATTTGGAAAGCAAGTTTGTGACAGAGTCGAGACATAAAATTGTCCAGGTTAAACATGATATTGTTGGATGACTCAGGATCAAAAGCACCAATAGAATTCAAGAGCGTTCTACGTTGACTGGGGCAGTGTTGTACAACTTCTAACGTAGACATAGCACATGATGTTTGAGCCAAATATTCAACAATGTTGTAGTTTTGTGTGGCACGTGAACTAGGATTAAAGGTAGATTTATGGATAGTTCTCTTAGGAGGGCTTAATATAGAGTCGAACGTAGGTTTCTCGATCTGAAGTGATATAGACGGAGGACTAACAAATGGAGGACTAACGGAGGATGGTGATGGATCCGGTAAAATACAGTTAATGACCTTTCCTTTTTCAGGTTTATCTAGTGTCATAGGTCATAGATCGGGTGGTTAAATCAATCACGTTAAATAGATAAATATGGGCACTTGTTGAGGATTCATCATGAGAAGGGTGGTTGGACCTGCCCCCTGGAGAGGGGGTTTGAGAAACCATAGATTGTTGCTGAGGAAAAGGTTGAGTAAGCACGGTGAGTTGGAAATTCCCCTTAAAACATTTGGCCACTTCATCATGATGTGGATAGTCTCGAGTGTAGTGATCGTCACCACAAATAAGATATGGGAATTTCGGCTTCTGTTATGGTTTATTTTCGGTAGCAGGTGGTGGGTTTTGAGATTTGGATTGTTCATTATTATTATTTTTCTTGGGTTTACTTTTTGTCTTCTTCTTACCTCAAGATTATTGTGAAGGGGCATATTGAACTACATTCACCTCAGATATTTGAGTCTGGGTTGTGGTAGAGGAGAGTGCAGTCAAACTGGGAATGGGTACCGAAGAAGATTGATTTGTCATTCCAGTCAACTAGGAAGTAGATTAGGTTTTGACAGCGCTGATAACTCCATCTACATGTGACGTGCATGACAGTTTATATGGATCGTTAGTTGCACGGGTAACATTTGGGATCAACTCATACAAAGTACCAGATTGTGAATAAAACAAATCTAAGTACTGAGCCTGAGCAATGGCCTATTCCTCAGTGACTACACCACCCATGGCGACATCATGAGAAATCAGGGGTAACAGTGATTTAGTAAACCATTCTACCAATAATTGGTCAGGAATGATTGCTTTGATCAACCTTCGTCGTCGTCTCCACTCATGAATATCATCAGAGATATGCACGGACACTAGCAAATTTGGTTCATTTTGCGACGGCTAATTTGATTCTCTTGCGACGTTATGTCATGGATATTGTGATGAATCTTGAGTCTATAAAACGTCGTTTCATGTGACGTGGAAATTTCGACGAACTTGAAGTAACGTCACAAGAGAGACAACCATAGGGAACTTCTCACAATTGCGACAAAAAAAGAAATGCCGTCACCAATACGACTAACTAACAACATCGTCGAAAGAGAGACACAGTAGGGAAATATTTTCACATTTGAAAATATAGGCAAAGTAAGTGAAACAAAATGTTCATCGCTATTGCGATGACAACATGGTATATAGTGACGATTTCTCTATACAAATTTTTTGGTTTATATAGCAAATTCGTCGCAAAATTTCTATTGTGTGTCGCAATTGTGAAGACAACTTTCGTGATCTGTATAGCAAATTCGTTGCATGATTTTTATTGTCGTTGAAATTGCGACGACAACTTTTCTTGGTTTATATAGCAAATTTGTCTTAGGATTTTATTTTTTTTTGAAATTGCGACGACAACTTTTCTTGGTTTATATAGCAAATTTGTCGCAAGATTTTTGTTGTCGTCGAAATTGCGAGGACAAATTTTGTGGTCTATATAAAAAAATTGTCGCATGATTTTTATTTTCATCGAAAATGCGACGACAATTTTTCGTGGTTTATATAGAAAATTTGTCACAGGATTTGTATTGTTGTTGAAATTGCGACGACAACTTTTCTTGGTTTATATAGCAAATTTGTCGCAGGATTTTTATTGTGCGTCGAAAGTGAGACGATAACTTTTCTTGGTTTATATAGCAAATTCGTCACAGGATTTCTGTTGTGCATCGAAATTGCGACGAAAACTATTTATTTAAAATATATATATATATATTATTTTGGGGCAAAATAAATAAAATTTTATTTTTGAGCAATCTTGTGGGAATCTTTAAAATTAAGGGTTTATTGGGGGAATCTTTAAAATTAAGGGCCATTCCATTTATTGGGAATATTTAGAAATATCATTCTAAGTACAAATATTGTGGGAATATAGTTGGGAAAGGCCATTGTCTTCTTATTTGTTTAATGATTTATACACAAGGCTAATTTCCTTGCAAACTTACCTTTCTAACATTATTTTTTATGACTACATGAGAAACAGTTCACATTTGGGAAAGAAATCAATGTCATAGAACGTTTATCCATCTTAATTTTTAAACTACATGTTGGAGGGTGAATTATCCACAACAAACAAACATGTTTTTAAATGGCATGTTGCAGGGGGGATCACAACATCCCTTCTTTACCTGCCAACCAAACAAATCTTGAATCTTTGTTGAGAATCACAACACCCTTTCTTTACCCATCAACTAACCAAACCTAGTTAACATGGGATATTATTTGATTATATATTATGTATATAAACACCTTTTTTTTCTAGCAAGAGAATTAAATTTGGATACTACAACGAGTTTGAGACTAGCATTGGAGAGTGAGGATTTTTAACTTTGGTCAATGTCCGTATCTCATGGACTTCACCTAATACTTTGATCAAGTTCCAATTCCATTTCCATTGGTTGACCTCTATTAAAATACTAAAAGGAGATTTCTATTTATATTATCTCTAGTAATTGAAAGCATACAAGTTGATATTTGAAAGAGAACTAAAAAATACAAGGATATAAGACGGGGTGTAATCTATATGTCTAATGAGGTCACCCTTTTGCAATTATTCAAAATAATGGGAGGAGAAATTGAAACTTTTGGCTTCAAATATGGAAGGAATCATTTTGGATTGATGAAATCATAGATATAAAATGCTAACATTACATAATACAAGTGCAGTTGGGGTATTCGAGGGTGTTGAAACCATTTTTCTAGTAAAAACAACAAATTCATCAATCCAAAATTGCAATTTCAACAAAGATTGCCTAGATAGAATCTAGTGAAGGAAAATCACAAAAGGTCAAAATCATTTAACATCTATCCTTCTTCTATAATTCGGTAGCCTCTAATTTACCACATGTTGAACTTGGAATATCCTTTGTTATTGGAAGGGAATACTTCTCTATAACTAATTTAGTAAAACATTGACCTAA
>SNQJ01S0057092.1:5867-24830 GCA_010110895.2 Picea sitchensis
CCTCTAAAGGGATTATGTTGAAGGTGATGTTCATGGATATTGAGCCTTACAATTCCATTTATGGAATAAGGCCCTTATTGTCCTCCCTTTGTTATGGTAAAGTCCTTGAGACCCATTCCTACTATGAAAAAACTCATTACTATACCCATATCCTACTTATATGACAAAGATTCACTTTAAAGGAACTATGTTGTAGTTTTAGGTCTTGATCATGGCCTATTAGATCAAGAATATTAACTTAGGTCCTAATTCCCTCAACTTCTGAACCAACCATGGTCAAGGCTCTAGTACCCATCCCTAATGCATACAAATTTCTAATGGCATCCACATACCACTCTAATGATAATGATATCTTATATAGGGCATGTTTTGTGGTTTGTGGGCTTGTCCATGGCCCTTGTAGGTCCCCGAAAGATTCATTTAGATCCTAAGGGATTTATTGTCCTATCATGCACATTATCAAGGCATTGAGACTCATCCCCATTATCCAAGGAATTATAGTATAAACCATGTTCCACTTGGAGGATATGGTAATATTAATATTAAAATTGCAGCCTAAAATAATTTTTAGATTTTTTTTAAAATAAATTTTGTTCGTCGCAATTGCGACGACAACTTAACTTGTTGCGACAATTTTGCAATATGACCAATGAAAATTTTTCATCGCAATTGCGATGAAAACTTAACTTGATGCGACAATTTTGCTATATGACCAACAAAAAATTGTCGTCGCAATTGCGACGACAACTTAACTTGCTGCGGCAATTTTTCTATATGGCCAACGAAAGGTTGTCATCGCACACAATTTTTCTATATGGCCAACGAAAAGTTGTCATCACAAGTGCGACGATAACTTAACTTGCTACGACACTTTTGTAATATGACCAACGAAAATTTTTCGTCGCAATTGCGACGACAACTTAACTTGCTGCGACAATTTTTCTATATGGCCAACGGAAAGTTGTTGTCTCAATTGTGACGACAACTCAACTTGTTGCGAAAATTTAGCTACAGAAACAATGAAAGTTGCCGTCGCAAAGGTCGTCACAATTGATATGAAAAGATGGTTTCACATTGTTTGCCTTTATTGTCGTATTGGTGACAATATTTTTTTTTTGTCGCAATTGTTAGAAGTTCCCTAGGGTCGTCGCTCTTGCGACGTTAATTCAAGTTCGTTGAAATTGCCATGTGCCATAAAACGACGTTTTAGAGACTCAAGATTCGTTGCAATATCAATGACATAACATTGCAAGAGCATCAAAATTGTCGTCGCAAAATTATCCAAATTTCCTAGTGCTTGCAGCCACGTGTTCATCACAACCTTCAACAAGGTAAGCAATGCAACTTCTCCAACAAGGCAAGAAACTCATCAAGAATCAGATTCAGAAAAATGCTTTTCACTCTCCCCTGGGAACTCAACGTAATGGATACCATTTATTCTTAATGAGGGATGATTGATCCAGGTGCATATTGGTGGCCACCCACCTTTTCCAACTAGCTCAAAACAATTTTCTGGCAATTTTGGTAATTTACTATTTTTAGTAGTTTTTAACTTCTAGGGCCATTTTGAGGGCCTAAATGAAGGTTTTTTGGGATCAATATTCTCAATTATAGCCAAAGGATATGATTTATCCACCTAAATGAATCTCCTTGATGATACCTTTTCAACGATCTATCGTGCGCCCAAAATAGAGATTGTATGCCAAAGTTACGCCCTCGAGAAGTTGATACACCAAACTACCCAAAACAGGGTCCACACAATCGTTGGCTTTTCATCTTCTAGGGTTAGGGTTTTGGATTTTCTTTATGATAAAAAGGCATTTTGGAGCCTCATTGTAAAATTATCTTCTTGTGAACGCATGTAGTGGACACATCTCTTCTCAGAGATAAGCTTCCACCATTCTAACAAGTCTTTCACTCTGTATTTTTACAGTCTTTGTACATTTTCACTCATTAATAGAAAATTGTGTATTATTATATGTCTGTGTCTATGGTTGCATCTCTTATACATTTATATTATATTATTAGATATCCGAGATATCTATGTACATTTCTTTATTATATCTTCGCTCTCATTTTGTGCTGAAAATAATTCGGATCATTTCTACTCTCATTTTGTGCCAAAAATAATCTGGATCAACAAATGTACACAAATCACAAAAGTAGTTCGATGGATCAGGTCTAAACTTTATGATGCCCCATAGTTTGATGGTACTAGGTCAGTGGAGACATTCTTGGTATAGATGGAGAAAATTGTTCTTGTAGAGTAGAGGCTTCAGGTCATGGATGTCATGGTTTGAGGGACCCTGGCGCGGTGGTGGGTGACCCACCACCCGAATATTCAGAGCTGGGAACAAGTAGTCAAGTCTATAAAATTATGATTCCATCTTATCATCGACTTTGAACTAGCCAATAGATATAAGGGAACTGAGGATCCTCGAGCACACATCTCATTCTGTGAACGATGTTGGAATGCTAAAAACATCCCTCAAGCCTAATGGTTCAATTGCTTCATCCATACCATGGATATGATTCCTAGAAGATGGTACATTCATGAGGGACTAAAAAGGCAAACCACTGAGTGGACCCATATGAGTTCCCAATTTATTTCCACCTTCCATTTCACTGTAGAAGTCTTGGTTCTCAGGAATATGCTCTGTCAGGTTAAGGACTTCATCTTTCATCAGCATCCAAAGGCCACTAACCCTAGGGTGGTCTATTCATACCATCAGCCGGTGGAAAAACTGAAAGAAGCAGTACATTGTTGGAAGATTGATGTGGACAATATTGATGACGAAGACCCCCACGAAATCCAAATCATAGAATCAGAAGGAGAATTCAAACTAAAGGGAAACATGATAGAGATGACAACACTAGACTACAATGGCCCCATAAAGACTAAGAAACACAATATTGGTATGGAAGAAGCACCCAAGCTAGACATTATTGGAGATTACTGGGATAAGGAGACAATCACTCAGGTTTTTTACCTCAAATAATATGTGGACTTGTTTCCTCAAAGATATTTTGAGATGAAAGACATTGTGAGATCCTTGGGAGATATGAATATCCAACTCAAATCCATCCAAGCCAATCAAGAGAAGACCCTATCGCCTAAACCCTAAGTACAAACAAAAAGGTGCAGAAAGAACTCGATCAAATGTTATATGCATCATGATTAACCCCATGGTTGTGAAAACTAAAACTACCAAGAAAATTCTTATATGTGTCGATCTAAGAAGTTTGAACACAACTTGCATCCATGATCCTTTCTCGACATCCTTTACAAATTAGGTGTTAGAAAATGTCTATGGCAGGGAAGCCAACTCATTCATGAATGTTTTCTTCGGATATCATCAAGTTTATATCACAAAGGAAGATCATGATAAAACCACCTTTGCGAATGAATGGGGGTCATTTGCATACACCGTCATGCCCTTTGGCTTAAAGAATTCCCTCGCAACATTTTCCTGGATAGTGGTCACAAATTTCAAGGTATTTATCCACAAGTTCCTTGAGGTATACCTGGATGAGTGGACTATGTTCAGTTTGATAAATGAGCACATGCAAGCCCTTCAACTAATGTTGGATTGATGCCGCCAATTATACATCTCTTTGAATTTGAAGAAATGCATGTTTTTCACACCCTTTGGTATATTTTTGGGCCACGACATGTGTAAAGATGACTTGTTGTGGACCCAGCTAAGATTGTCGACATATTGGATATGGTGGCCCCCACTTTAGTTCGCGAAATGTGTGCAACCTTGGGACATACCAGATACTATAGGCGGTTCATATAGAACTATGATTAGATTGTGGTCCCATTATAAAGGTTTTTGTGCAAGGATATTAAATATGAATGGACATCGGAATATAAACAAGCCTTCGATACCCTGAAAGAAAAAATAGTTACTGTGCCCATTTTGATTTTTTTGGACCGGTCCAAGCTCTTTCATGTCCACGTCGATGCTTCATCCGTTGTGTTGGGTGTCATTATGGCACAACCAGGGGAAGGCAATATTGATCATCCGGTCTAATTTTCCAGCCATAATTTATCTGATGCCGAAAGGAATTACAGTACAACCGAGCATGAGGACCTGACTATGGTATATGCCTTGAAAACGTTCCACCACTACTTGTTGGGGTCCACTTTCAAATTATGCACTGATCATTCTTCTCTCAAGTATTTAATTAACAAACATGTTTTGGGTGGCCACATATTCCAGTGGTTGTTGCTATTTCAATAATTTGAATTTGAATTTTATTTTAAACTAGGAAAACACAATGTGGGACCGTATCATCTGTCACGAATTCAGACTAGGGAAGCTCCTCAGAGCCTCAAAAATTAACTTCTAGATGCACAAATATTCTATGTGGAAATTGTCCCAGATCAATTGGCTGAAATAGAATAATTCCTCATCATCGGACAATGTCCCATGACATATACTCCCATGCAACGTCGCCAAATAGTGACCTGCAGTGTTGATTATCAATTGATTTACAAAAAATTGTATAAGTTGGGAGTAGATGGAATCCTACGCCATTGTGATTTAGAAAATGAAATAAATTCCCTCCTATATGATGCAAATGAAGGTATTACTAGAGGCCATAACACCGAAAAGATGACTGTATGCACGCTAGTACTACTCACAAGGATTTGGTGGTCCTCTCTCTTCACAGACACTAAAGAATATTGCAAGTGATGTGACGTATGTCAACAAGTGGGCAAGCCCTGCTGTAGAGATGAGCTCCCACTCTTCCCAGTAACTACACTTGAGCACTTCAACAAGTGGGAAATAGATTTTTTTATTCCCTTCAATACTCTCGTACATCGCACTGGGTGCAATACATATTACTACAACATAATATATAACAAGATGGGTTGAAGAAGCACTAGTTAAGGATTTCACATTAGAGATTGTGGCATGCTTCATTTTTTACAACATTAAAACCAGATTTGGATGTCCAAGGGTATTGATGAGTGACGAGGGATCATATTTTCTGAACGATACCATCCTGACACTCATTGAGGAGTTCATGATCCATCACTAGAAAAACACTCCTTATCACCCGCAAGCTAATGGTATAATTGAATATCTTGAATAAAATTTTAGAACATGCCTTAACCAAAGTTTGTAATATGCAGCGTGATGACTGGGATCAATGTATCTCCACAATATTATGGTATTTCTAAACCATGTGCAAAAGGATGACTAAGTGCACACCATTCAGATTAGTCTATGGAAAGGAAGCAGTCATGCCATTATAATTTATGATCCCTAGCGTCCAGGTCTCCCTCACAACTCAAATGAATGATGATCAATCTCTCGAGCATAGGTTGTATAAGCTTATGGAACTCAAGGAAGACCAAATAATGACAGGATTTATCCAAGTAGTGGAAAAAGAAATACATAAGGCTTGGAACGACTGTAACATCCGCCATAAATCCTTCAGCCAAGATCATTAGTTTTGTTATATGTCATCAAATATTTACAACATTGATCCAGGTGGATATTGGTGGCCACCCACCTATTCCAACTGGCTCATGTTGTCCATTTTTAGTTCAACACGTTCTTCTGTACTTCTTTGTAATTATGGGTTCTACACTTCTCAGGTAGTATAAATCCCTACACATCTTCCAGGTGGATACTGGTGGCCTCTCACCTAATCCAACTGGCTTATTTTGTATGTTTTCATGTTAGCACATCGTGTTGTACTTCCAGGGTTGTTTTGGATCCCTAAAAAATGTTTTTTTTGGCTCACCACCGTCAAAATATAGACGAAGTCAGAGTTTGATAGTGTAATGTGTTGTTCTCTGAAATACCTTCCCAACGGGATATCACATGCCTAAAACGAAGGTCATATGTAAAAGTTACGGTCCCGGGAAGTTGAGGTACCAACTTATCCATAGGGGCCCACATGACTTTTGGAATTTCACCTTCTAGGGTTAGGTTTTTGGATGTCTAGGGTTTTGGAATTCATGAGTAATATCAAAAAGGCCTCTGAAGCCTCATTGTAATCATTCTGCTCAGCCATATGTGCGTAGCAGCCACATCTCTTCTCAGAGATAGCTACCACCATTCGAGTAAGTGTTTCAGTTTTGTAGTTTTACATTTTCGGCTTATTTCATTTATTCAATAGAAGATATTGTTCATTGGATATATGTGTTGTTCTTCATATCTTTGTGTTTATTGCATTCAGTCTGTTAATCAGTTCATTCGATTCCTAAATCTAGATCAAACATCGTGGTAATATATGCATGTGTTGGATGGTTCCATTTCAGTTAGTCTGCATTAGTGAAGCAGGTGCCACCAAGATAACAACCCTACAAGGAAAACTACTCAAAGGTCTCATCAATGGTAAAAGGTTGAAGGTGTACTATGGCCCTCAAGGGTCAAACATCGTTTAATATTTTGTCAGCTTTATGGATTGATATAGTAATATAATCATAGGTTGTATCATAGTTTTATGGATTGATATAGTAATATAAGAATAATTTACATTCTGGTGCAAGCATTCATCTTAATCACTCAGGCGGTATCAATCGAGTGACACAAGGCACATATCATCAATATTTCCAAGTACGACTATGTTTTTTCCAACACATTTAGGGTTTTCTTTATGTAGACATCATGTGGGTGTTGGTGAATTTCCTGACGCTTTAGCTCCAGAAAAGGGAAAATAATCTCATTTGAGCCATTTACACATGCCACAAGTACACATTGGGTTGTAGTATCACCCTTTCCAATGTGACCGATCTAAAATATCGATCCACCCATCCTCTGTAGTTTAGTATCAATTCCTTCTTTCCCTTTAACCCATACCTTCCTTTACATTGTTGCATCCTCCTTAATCCCCGTCCCAACCATATCCCACCTATATATTTCACGCCCCCGGTTACTAGCTAGCCTAATTCTCTACCAATTCCTATCACAATTTCCTTTCTCATCTCACTACGATTCTCCCACTCCCTTATCATGGTGTGTTTTAGCTGACTATCCATATTGTCTTATCACCAGTTCAATCGACCAACCTAAGAGGACATATTACAGGATTCCAAGATATGGTTAGTACATCAACCCCTACTCGGTCATCGTCTGCCCACCCCCTATCCTCGACAATATTAGCTTCGTAACCCCCAACTTTTTGAACCAGGTTTTCTTCTCAAAATCGCTCCCTATCCCCCTACTCCAAGAGATTCTTGACTTTTTCCATGCTTCATCCCCTTTGTTGTTAATATGAGACCCTAATCAATGGCTTAACCTCCTCCATCCCCCAACTCATCTTCATCGCAACCTCCCTCATAACAAACATGCCGAGCCAAATTCCTCTAGTCAATCTCATTCATACCATCCCTACTCTCACATCTTATCATCAACCCGCAACCCCCTAGAATTAGACCGATCGAGGCCTCTTGCTCGACCTAGACATCCCATAACAAAAAGACAAGCAAATAATGATTCTCTCCCTTGAGGGAATATCACCAGTATTTAGTTGATAATGCTTAATGGGAGACTCTAAATAGATCCATCATTCACTTTCACGGAAACTAATGAGGATTCTGGTTCAAGCAACTAGATGGAATCGCAACTGTTCTAAAGAACGATGATATTTTGTTCCTCAAACTACCCTTCTGAATAATATGTAGAAGTTTGCTTGAGGACACACCAGATAATGGTGGTGGGGGCCTATTGGAACCCAAATTTTTGGGTTCAGTTTTGTGTGTGTGTACAAACAAAGTTGTGTGCACTCATTCCATAGTTTTGCATGCACCTAAGGGAATGCACAAGCAATTCCATAAAGTGTACATTAGACCGAGTTTTCTCAGTAGCGCACTAGGTTTAAAGGATACAAAGCGTGTGTCGATCCACATTTTTTCAGTTGCGCCAAAATACAAGAATATGCATGCCAAAATAAAGAAAGAAATCATCGAGAAATCTCCCTGAATGATTATTGATAACAACATATGGAGACGTGGGGAAACTAGAAGATGAGATGGCCAGAAAGTTAAGATTTCCCCTGATACAGAGAGTCTACATGGAGTGCTGACAGGAAATAGAAGCATGCGTGGAAGTTGGATACGACAAGCGAGTGGAGCAGAGTAGAAAGAGACAACACTCCTCAATAATGGAAGATACAAAAAGGATCTCTAAGCTCGGAATGATGGTTAGTTGGTTGGTTAGTCGGTTGATTGGATAGTCTGATAATTTTGAGTTAGGTTAACTACTAGTGTCAAGACCACTCTAAACCTTTTGTAATCTTGTGATGTTTTGAATATTTTCTTGTGTCTTTGATATGTATGAGTCCTAATGCAAGGCGCATTATGTTGTATTTCCACTGCATTATATTGTAATGTTATGAAGTTTTGTGGCTGTCATAGGCAACTGTTCAACACACTGTATATATTTGACATGATGGAATACTTATAGTAATAAATATATGGAAATTCTGATCTACTATGTGTCTGTGATGAATGAGTTGAATATGTGTGTGTATTGTTTCATTTCTTAGTCCCAAATAGTTTATCAGACCTGAGTTACATGGATGCCAATTGTAGTAATGTTTCATATGTTTAATCCTTCATCGTTGTCACAAGACCTTATGGTCTCTATGATCCTCTCTACATATCGGGTGATACCTTCCTTGATCTTGGTCGAGGATTGATATGCCAATGCTTTTGGGTTTTGTTGGACAACTTTGGACGAACCCTGGGTCTAAAATTCCCTAGTGTTAAGAAGGACGGAACATGCGCAAGCGTGGACCAATGGAGATTCCAAGAACATAAGAGGTTTCTTTCATGCAACAAGAATTAGGATTTCATGTAAATTTGAATTCAAAACCGCCTCAGCCTCAAATTCATGCCCTAGTTTCAATTTTGACCCAAATTTAGTGGGTCAACTTGCATACGCTGTAGTTTGTGATTTTACACCCATCTGTAGTTTACATACACTATAGTTTGTATTATACCTTAGATTTGAGTTGTTAAAGTTGTTGGGGACATGGTTTATCATAATCGACATGTTCATGTTGTTTATTTTTCAATTTCATGTTTAAAAGGGGTGGTTGTGCAAAAGAGGCAAAGTTTCCCTTGTAATTTGCAAGGTATAAATTGCACTATGTGACTAAATGAAAATGCATGCTCAAGCTTCCATGTATCTCCAAAATTTGTTTTATAAGTTTTAAGATGGAGTTACATAAATGGTAAATTTACCTATGCATATAAAGTTCGATTGAAGAATAGGAGAGACTACTTTCATGAACCTAGAATTGAGAATTCATGTAAATTTGAATGAAAAATTGCCTCAGCCTCAAATGAATTCCCTAGTCTCAATTTTGAGCCAAATTTAGTGGTTCAACTTGCATAAGTTGTAGTTTGGGATTTTACACCTGTTTATGAACTTATATTTTCATTTTCAGACATAAACCTACCCGATGTGCAAAAAGGCTAAGAATTGCATTGCAAAACCAAAGGGCCAAATTGTTAAAGTTGGCTATATTAAAATGCACACCCAAAGTTGGATATGGCTCCATAGTTTAGGATTTAAGTTGTAAATGGATGATTACAATATGTGTAACATATTTGTATGATTAATAGTTCATTTACACTCCAAAAAGGATGATTTATATGCACAAAAATTGATGACATTTTGATGAATCAGCGGATGGTGGGTTAGGAGAGAAACAAAGGTCAGTTTTGCATTAAGAGTCATAAAATACTCTTCTGTGTAAAAATAGGAAAGATATGCATAGTAAAACCATCTAAATGTACAATATGTTTGTAAAAAGTAACCCAATGTTGTATTATACCTTAGATTTCAGTTGTGCAAGTTGTTGGGGATGTGATTTATCATAGTAGACCTGTTGATGTTTTTTGTTTTGCAATTTCAAGTTTAAAAAGGGTGGTTGTGCAAAAGAGACAAAGTTTTCATTGCAATTTGTAAGGTATAAACTATACTATGTGACTAAATGAAAATGCACGCCCAAGCTTCCTTGTAGCTCCAAAATTTGTTTTATAAGTTTTAAGAGGGAGTTACATAAATGATAAATTTACCTATACATCTAAAGTTCAATTGAATAACATGAGAGGTTTTTTTAATACACTCAGGGATTGTTGGCATGTTTACCGGAAGAGTTTGATTGTCATTGATGGAAAGAAAAACAACAATAATGGCACCGGGGATGGCTAGACTGTGACAATGTGGGGGTTTGGAGCAACTTGCTTGTGGTGCTAGTACTTCATGGTGTTGCTTCAAATTTCTGAAGCTCAGAAGAGATAGTGCAAAGGGTGCACAAGGGTCAGACTTATTCCAAGTCCCAAAGCTCAGGAGGAGTAGTGCAAAGTTGCACGCATATTGCAAATGACACTTAGGAATTCTTCCAAGTCAGGAGAAAGTGAAAGTTCAGGAGGAGGAGCGAAAAATGTCGTTTATTCAGCTACAAGGAGGATATATGAACCATTGAAGTTCACATCTAGACACCCAGAAAAGAGAGCAGGAGGAGAACAAATATCAGTCGTTAGATCTGAGTGCGTGGACCAACAATCGTTGGATCATAGAGAGTTGTGGACCATTGATCTAACACTGGCGGATTTTAGAGATCAGACTTTGGGAGAAAGAGGTGAACTAACTTATGAAATCACGAAGTGAGAAGTCTTGAAGTGTGAAGAGGAGATCTAGGTCGTCATATCATAGAGGGTCGTGGACCATTGATTTGACACGACGAAGTTCGGAGTTCAGAGTTCGGAGTTTGGATAAAGGAGGAGAGATAACTTGCGAGTTCGAGAAATGTGAAGTCTCTAAGTGATTGGGAGTAGGGCCCCAAGTCATAGCTATAGGTCACATCAGCGAAGAATAGGGGAAGGACCTAGCGTCGCTAGACTCCACCTCAGAGTTCGGGAGTTGGGAGAGTTGAGGTGACTCGCAGCAGAACAACCAAAGAACGAAGTCATGAAGCGCCTTTTTGGTTGGCGTATGGTCACAATCAGTGGTCATGTGGAGAGGAACTTAATGCCTCTACGAGTATAATCCAACGACACAGATTAAATAGACAATCTGATCAAAGGGTTATTGTTTCACTTCGTGATTTCTTGACTAGTTGTGATTCAGTTATACTAACTGAATCATTTTTCTTGGGCGTTTGAGATTTCTAGTGTAACGGATTATGATAGAATGAATAAAAAAAAATGTTGTGACAGAGTGAGGTTGTCATTTCTCTGTAAAATGAGTTGAACTGTATGTATTGAAAAAATTATAGGATGAACAGAGAGAGAACAAATTGAGAGATGGAGAACATAAGTTGGATAGAGCAGAAATGGTGAAAAGAGCAGAATGTACGAGAACCAAGATCATGAGAAGAATAGAGAAAGAGCAGATGGAAAGAGATAGCAAGTGGAGCCAAGTATGAATAGACAGAAGCAGAGAAAAATTGAAGAACAAAAAAGAGATAGCAAGCGGAGCCAAGCATGAACAAACAAAAGCAGAGAAAAATTGCAGAACAGAGAAGAAGTGGTAAGTGTTGAAATATTTGTATTGTTGTAAAGTATTATTCAAACAAATATTTATAATAAGGGTGGTAGGGTGGTGCTAGGGAGGATTGTGGTCCTCTGTTATTCAAGTTGGTTCTTGAATGCTGGGAGTTGTATATTCCATCTAGTTGTGGCTAGAAAATAGAGAGGTAGGGTGGTGCTAGGGAAAACTAAGAGTTTTCTGTGTGAAATTTGGTGCTTGTATAAGTGGAAGTAGGTGCTTCCATCCAGTTGGTGTTGGAGATCATAAGGAGAAAATATGCTTCTTTCTAGTGGGTGCTAGAGAAACTTGAGGGTTGGTGCTCTCTACAAGTTGCATCTTGTTAAAGAAGAGGTTGTAGCCTCATTTTGAGTTGGTTCTCAAAGATAGATGATGTACAGAAATTAAAAGACTTCTTATCATTCTAAGAAGAAGAGGTTTTTTCCCTTTATGGGTTTCCTCATGAATATCTGTCTCTGTGTATATCATATGTGTGATTGATTTTTACTATTTCTTTTTTTTATGTCTTGCATAATCTTTATTATTAGTTGGAGAAGAGTAACAATATTTTTACAGACATAAAATTGTTTAAGCACAGTAACAACTGATTCACCCCCCTCTCTCAGTTGTCTTAGTAATTTCAAAAATCGATATCAGAGCGGGTTCCTTTTATTTAAAGGTAGATCTGCAAGCTTAAACATGACAAGTCATGAAGGGACTTCAACCGATGATGACTCCTCAGAAGACATAGATAAAAAATCATCTCGTGAAGATAAAGTGAATGATTTTTTTCTTATGGCCATAGGAGACCTTGATGATGAATACATAGGAGGTGACATGAATGACGAAGAAGATGTGGTTGATATGGAAGATGAACTAATTAGTTCTTTAGAAGAAATTGATAGACTTAGAGAAAAGAAAAGAAAACAAGAACAATTATTGCTCAAGTATGAGAAAACCTCCAATGAACCAACTGAAGATATTGCTCCATTGAAGGTTAAGCTAGAAGAAGCTAAGAAGATTCAAGACATCCTCAAACAACAATTGAAGGAAGCTAAAACAAATGGTGAAAAATTGGAAGGTGAAGTAGCGTCTGTCAAAAAATATCTAGAGAATTTCAGGCCTTATATCATCATAATCTAACAAGTATTAAATCCTCAGAAGGATTAGCCACCATTCTGAACTAGCAAAGGAATCCAAAGTTGAAAATTGGTTTGGGTTATGAAGATGGATCAAGTAGTGGTCATCCAAGAAACCAAGAATCCATCAAGTTTGCCAAATCTACAACCATTGCCAACAACAAACTTGTAGAAACAAAGGAACATAATCAACCGCCGAGGAGGAGTGAGGAAAAAGGTACAAGAACTGAATCTGTAGAACAAATACATAATACACCCTATGCTCAAGGAAATCATCAGCATGGAAGAAATTGACCTGCTCAAAGAAGACAACCATTTTCCTGGTACAAAGATTTTTTCTATGGATATTGTTTTTACTGTTCTAACTTTCGCCACAAAGTTGTAAATTGTTCTTTAAGATTTAGACATGAGAAATCAAGACACCCAAGGAATAAATATCTTCCACAACAAAGAATGAGACAACCAAGTAACAAACAACCACAGACTCCAAATCATGTGATGACTGGGAAAAATGCACAAATTAAGCACAACAATTGTTATGATCCTTTATTCAATGAACCAAAATGTTACATCTGCCATAATTATGGACATAAAGTTGTTGACTATCACTTAAAGAACTATAAGCCAGACTCAAATCAAAGATATGAAAACGTCAAGGTTTGGAAGAAGAAAGAAAATAATAAGTGTGGGTTAGTAATTTCTGTTCAAAGACAAAAGGATGCTTGGTATATTGACAGTGGATGTTCCAAACATATGACCAGAGACAAAAGTAAGTTTATGTCTCTAAGTGAAAGCAAATCAGGTAATGTAATTTTTGGAAATGATGCACCAGGAAAAATCAAAGGTAAAGGAATGGTAAGTCTAAGTAATGGCAGAGGGAAAGCTCAAGATGTGTTGTTTGTAGATGGTCTGAAACATAATATGCTCAGTGTCAGTCAAGTTTGTGATAGAGGATGTGAAGTTGTTTTCACTTCTAAATATTGTAGAATACAATATGTGGATTCAAGACAGTTGGTTGCAAAAGGCATAAGAACATAAAACAATGTCTATGTTTTGAAAGAAGAAAAAGAAGAATGTCACTTAAGCAAGTATGATGAAAGTTGGCTATGGCATAGGAGACTTGGACAACTAAATTTTGATCATATAATCAAACTTATAAATAGTGGGGCAATAAAAGATCTTCCAAAGATATCAAAGCCATATGATTCTATGTGCAAACCTTGCCAAATAGGAAAGCTTACTCGGACACAGTTTAAATCAAAGAAATTCACTTCAACATAAAAACCTCTTCAGTTAGAACATATGGATTTATGTGGACCATCAAGGAAGGAAGGTATAGGAAAAGAAAACTATTTCATGTTGATTATTGATGATTATTCTAGACTCACATGGGTTTCCTTTCTGAAAGAAAAATCTGAAGCATTTGAAAAATTCAAAGTGTTTAAGGCTCTGACTGAGAATCAAACAGGAAAAAGATTGAAGGCAATAAGGTCTGATAGAGGAGGAGAGTTTAGTTCAGTGGGATTCAAATATTTTTGTGATAAACATGGGATCAAAAGAGAATATACTATTCCAAGGAATCCACAACAAAATGGAGTAGTTGAGAGGCAAAATAAATAAATTCAGCAGATGGCAATATCAATGATGAATGAAAGGAATATAGCTCAAACATATTGGGTAGAAGCAATTCATACAACTATACATATTATTAACAAAGCTCATCTTAGGCCACAAAGTGACAATACTCCTTATGAACTATGGTTTGGAAGACCTGCTTCAATCAAGCATTTTAAAGTCTTTGGGAGTAAGTGTTATATCAAGAATAATGATGAAAATCTTGGCAAATATAATGACAGGGCTGATGAAGGTATCTTCTTAGGGTATGATACAAACAATAAAGGATACATATGTTATAATAATAGGCTGCATAAATTGGTTGATTGTATTGACATAAATTTGATGAAGAAATCCTGGTACGAGATGTAAGCAGTGTTGAATCAACCACAAAGGATATAGTTGAAGTTCAAGATGAACAGGTCCAAGAATTAGAAAGAGAAGACTCAGAGTCAAATAAAAATAAAAATACTCAGACGGACTCAAATCAACAAACAGAAACAAAACCACCTCTCAGAATTGTTAGAAAGAATCATCCTGGAAAACATATAATTGGTGATATGAATAAAGGAGTCCAGACAAGAAGAAAATTGATTAAAGACTCAGAACAATCTCAGATTGAACCTAAAAAAATTTATGAAGCCAACAAACATGACGATTGTATTAGAGCTATGAATGAAGAGCTTGATCAGATTGAGAAGAATAATACTTGGGAGTTTGTTCCTAGACCTGCAGATAAGAATGGAATAGGTTCCAAATGTGTGTTTAAGAATAAAATGAATGAACAAGGACAAATTGTTAGGAATAAAGCCATATTGGTTTGTAATGGGTATGCACAAGTTGAAGGACAAGATTTTGATGAAACCTTTGCACCAGTGGCAAGATTGGAAGCCATCAAAATGTTTCTTGCCTATGCATGTCATAAAAACTTTAAAGTATATCATATGGATGTTAAGACATCATTTATTAATGGAGATCTATAAGAAGAAGTATGTATGGAGAAACCTGAAGGATTTTCACTGACAGATAATCGTGACTATGTATGCAAGTTGAAAAAGGCATTATATGGACTGAAACAGGCACCACAAGCCTGGTATTATAGACTGGACAAATTTTTACAGGACAAAGGGTTCAAGAAAGGTATTGTTGACAATAATCTATACATTAAATCTGAAGGTGATGATTTATTAGTTGTTTTGGTTTATGTAGATGACATTATTTTTGGATCTACTGATGAATCTTTTGTTCAGTGGTTTTCTAATTCTATGCAAACTGAGTTTGAGATGTCCATGATAGGAGAACTATCATATTTTCTTGGTTTTCAAATCAATCAGAGTTCTGCAGGGTTATTTATCTATCAAGAAAAGTATTTGAAAGAGATGTTGAGGAAGTTTCAGATGGAATATTCCTCTCATGTTAGTACATCTATGGTGGTTGGTTGCAAGATCAATAAAGATGATATTTCACTTGATGTTGATCAAAGAACATATCGATCAATGATAGACAATCTGATGTACATCACAACATCTCATCCTGATATAATGCAAGTTGTTAGAATGGTAGGTTGTTATCAATCTGATCCTAAACAAATTCATTTAGTATCAATGGTAGGTTTCGAATGGTAGGTCATTATGGATGATACAAGATCTTGTAGATTTGAAGGTAACTTATATTGATCCAATTCCACTTTACTCTGATAACACTAGTGTCATTAGTGTCTCCAAGAATCTTGTTCTTCATTCAAAGACCAATAAAATATGATTTTCTCAAAGAGAAGGTTACAAACAGAGTTGTTCATCTGAATTATATTTCTTCCAAATATCAGATTGTTGATATCTTCACTAAACCGCTTGCAAAATCTCAGTTTGAGTATCTATGCCAGAAGTTGGGCATGACCCTGTTACTAAGTTAAAATAGTCTATATGATCAGGGGGAGAGTTCTCATAGTATATTTAATCACGGGGAGAGTGCTTATTGTATCTCTGATAAGGGGGAGAACATAGTCACTCTCAGTTTTCTTTGGCATTGATGTCAAAGGGGGATAAAAAGGTGTGGTTTGGATGCTACGGTTGGAGGTCTAAGCAGAATAGTGTAGCCTTTCAGGGTTTCCATTAATGCCAAAGGGAGATATTGTTGGCATGTTTACAGAAAGAGTGTGCTTGTCATTGATGGAAATAACAACAACGATGATAACACCGAGAATGGCTAGACTGTGACAATGTGGGGGCTTGGAGAAACTTTCTTGTGGTGCTAGTACTTCATGGTGTTGCTTCAAATTTCTAAAGCTCAGAAGAGATAGTGAAAAGGGTGCATAAGGGTCAGAGTTATTCCAAGTCCTAAAGCTCAGGAGGAGGAGTGAAAAGTTGCAAGAAGAGCGCAAATGACACTTAGGAATTCTTCCAAGTCGGGAGAAAGTGAAATATCAGGAGGAGGAGCGACAACTGTCGTCTATTCATCAGCAAGGAGGAGATTTGAACCATTGAAGTTCACGTCCAGACACCCAAAAAAGAGTGCAGGAGGAGAACAGATCTCAGTTGTCAGATATGAGTGTGTGGACCAACAACCATTGGATCACGAAGAGTTGTGGACCATTGATCTGACACTGGAGGAGTTCAGAGATCAGACTTTGGGAGAAAGAGGTGAACTAACTTCCGAAACCATGAAGTGTGAAGTCCTGAAGTGTGAAGAGGAGATCTGGGTCATTGGATCATAGAGGATCGTGGACCGTTGATCTGACATGGCAAAGTTTGGAGTTCAGACTTTGGAGAAAGAAGGAGAGCTAAATCGCAATTTCGTGAGACGCGAAGTATCAAAGTGCTTGGGAGTAGGGCCCCAAGTCATATATAGAGGTCACATTAGCGGAGAATAGGGGAAGGATTTAGCATTGCTAGGCTCTACCTCAGAGTTCAGGAGTTGGGAGAGTCAGAGTGACTCACAGCAGAACATCTGAAGCACGAAGCACCTTTTTCGTTGGTGTATGGTCACATTCAGTGGTCTCTTGGAGAGGAACTTAGCACCTTTGCGGGCATAATCCAATGGCGCATATTAAATAGATAATCTGATCGAAGGGTTATTGTTTCACTTTGTGATTTCTTGACCAGTTACGATTCAATTATACTAACTGAATCATTGTTCTTGGGTGTTTAAGATTCGTAGTGTAACAGATTATGGTAGAATGAATAAAAAAAATGGTGTGACAGAGTGAGGTTGTCGTTTCTCTGTAAAATGAGTTGAACTGTATGTATTGAAAAAAATACAGGATGAACACAGAGAGAACAAATTGAGAGATGAAGAACATAAGATGTATAGAGCATAAATGGTGAAAAGCGCAGAATGTACGAGAACCTAAGAGAATGAGAAGAATAGAGAAAGAGAATATGGAAAGAGATAGAAAGTGGAGCCAAGTATGAATAGACAAAAGAAGAGTAGAATTGCAAAACAAAAAAGAGACATCAAGTGGAGCCAAGCATGAACAGACAGAAGCAGAGCAAAATTGCAGAACATAGAAGAAGTGGTAAGTGTTGAAATATTTGTATTGTTGTAAGGTATTATTCAAACAAAGATTTATAATCAGGGTGGTAGGGTGGTGCTAGGGAGGATTGTGGTCCTCTGTTATTCAAGTTGGTGCTTGAATTCTTGGAGTTGTATCTTCCATCTAGTTGTGGCTAGAAAATAGGGAGGCAGGGTGGTGCTAGGGAAAACTAAAAGTTTTTTGTGTGGAAGTTGGTGCTTGTATAAGTGGAAGTAGGTGCTTCCATCTAGTTGGTGCTAGATATCATAAGGACAAAATATGCTTCTTTCTAGTGGGTGCTATAGAAACTTGAGGTTTGGTGTTCTCTACAAGTTGCAGCTTGTTAAAGAAGAGGTTGTAGCCTCATTTTGAGTTGGTTCTCAAAGATAGATGATGTACAGAAATTAAAAGACTGCTTATCATTCTAAGAAGAAGAGGTTTTCTCCCTTTATGGGTTTCCTCATGAATATATGTATGTGTGTATATCATACGTGTAATTGATGTTTACTATTTCTGATGTTTATGTCTTGCATAATCTTGATTATCAGTTGGAGAAGAGTAACAATATTTTTACAGAGATAAAATTGTTTAAACACAGTAACAACTGATTCACCCCCCCCCTCTCAGTTGTCTTAGTAATTTCATCAGGGATTTCATGCAAATTTGAATGCAGAACTTCCTCAGCCTCAAATGCAGGCCCTAGTCTCAATTTTGAGCCAAATTTAGTGGTTCAAGTTGCATAAGATGTAGTTTGTGATTTTAAACCTTTCTATAAACTTGTATTGGACGTTTTAGACACAAACCTACCTGGTGTGCATAAATGATAAGAATTGGATTGCAAAACCAAAGGTACAAATTGTTAAAGTTTGATATTTAAGTTGCACGCCCAAAGTTGGATATGGCTCCATAATTTAGGATTTGAGTTGTAAATTGATCATTCCAATATTTATAACATGTTTGTACAATTACTAGTACATTTACACTCCAAAAAAGATATTTTCTATGCACAAATATTCATGGCATTTTCATGAATCAGAGGATGGTGGGTTATGAGGGAAATCGGTGTTAGTTTTTCATGTTTAATCATAAAAGACAATTTGTGCAAAAAGACTTTGTAATTTGCAAGGCCGAACCTTCCCTAAGTGAGAACATTAAAATGCATGCCCAAGCTTCCATGTGGCTAAAACAATGTTGT
>SNQJ01S0057092.1:27796-45693 GCA_010110895.2 Picea sitchensis
AGCATACCTCAATAATGTGCAACCCTATGGCATGATAAGACTCTATCTCATCAACCTGCCATCCACACAAAGCTATATCATCCCTGCTAAAGAACATGGGTTTCACCCATACCTATAAATCATCAAACTTCCATCCACACAAATTTATCTCATCAGTGCCAAAGCACTTGGGTTGCTCCAATCGCAAATCACCATGACAAGTCATCGGAATTCCATCCATAGGGTTTTCAATATGCCACACAACATTCTATTATGATCTGGGTTCTCTAACAACCCACCAAAACTCATAACCTTCCACACCATAGACTTGTGATAACCCACAAATCCTCATATAAATTTTCTGCTCCATGTCTCAACCAAACACCATCTATCTTGTTTCCACCTGCAATCGTCACTCTAACTCCTTCTTAGAACTGCAACTCCCTCTTAGAGCTATCACCTTTGACTTTCCCAAAACAAGAACAAGAAATAGGAACAATAAAAACACTCTTCTAGTGTTGCAACTCAAAGTGTGTCTCAAGATGACCCCCTTCTCTTCAATTCCCAAGCTCTGATAGCATGTTATATTTTACTGCACCTCAGGTCTAGTCTATTGTTTCCACGGTCATTCACAATTAACCCAATTGAACTATAAACATAAACACACTGAGATGCCTAGATTCTTTTAGCACAACGAAACATCCAACAAGATCATAGATGAATCATCAATACCATGAGACACAAGAATTATGTTCTATAACTTTACTCGATCCTGAGGACACAACTAATCCTCCCAATGCCACCAAAAATGAGGACAAAACTAGTCCTCTCAAGAAATAAAATATCACCAAAACTGAGAAGAATCTTGTTCTCCAATATACAAAACTAAGAACAAACTTGTTCTCCAATGCAACAAATCTAAGAACAACCTTGTTCTCCAATACAACAAATTTGAGAACAACCTTTTTCTCCAAAAAAATATGAGGAAAACCTTGTCCTTCCAATACAAATAAGAAAACCTAACCTCAACAATATCTGGGAAGTCCTTTGCACATGAATCTACTATAGATCCACCTGTACGACCTATTGATGTCATGTGTCATCCTGTATGGATATGTACCTGCCTAGAAAATAGTTTATGCGACTTTCCTTTCTTCAACCCACATACATATGCGATTTTTCCCAATGTAACCCGCGTACATGAAAAAAAATCACTCCACACATGCGATCTTCTTCGCTCCTTTCCCTTGGGCTAGATTCTCCACCTTGTAGACTTCCCCTTTACTGAGATCATGAATCCTCCTAGCACAAGTGCAGACTCACTTATGATAGCTCCATCATGTATCCACACTATGACACAATATATAATGTCACAATGAAATCTCTCCTTTATATACAAGTCCAAGGGGTGTGTCAAAATCCCCTCCAAAAGTCAACATCAAAATAGGATTTCTCTGTGGGTGTGAAGCCCCAACACAAGCCCATGAATCCCATCGCCAAACCCATGAAGCCCCCCAGTCAAATCCAAGAAGGTTTTCACCAAACCGAAAGTGTGATGTGGTGTCCACGATGATTCCCACATGCCCAACACCTAGGGCCATGTGAGAATAATTTCCCGAAGATACAAAAATCAACACATGAGAGGTTGCTTTCATGCAGCTAGATTTGGGATTTCATGTAAATTTGAATGCAAATCGACCTCAAATTAAAATGCACGCCCTATTGGGCCCTCCATTTTTTAGGGATTCCTAATCTTGTGGTAATCCTAAAGTTTTGCAAAAAGCGCAACAACTCAGCAAAATACTTGACATGGCCGAAAAAAATTAGACAAGAAAACAAGCAATTGACAATTTAACCCAAAAAAAATAAAAAAAATCATGCACTAACTAGATGAGTAGTGAAAAAGAAAAAGTCCTTCGAGCGCATGCAAGGAGAAAGCTGGAAAAGACAGTGGAATAAAGAATCCAAGAAACATCGAGGGAAAACTACAAATATGGAGCTATGTAAAGGGGAAAGGTTACAATTGTTATCATTGCTATTGTGGGTTATTACGGGTTTATTATTATCACAATTGTTACCTAGTCTATTTCTAGAGCTATTGAAAACAATTCTTGAATGTTAATGTGCTTATGCAGAACCTTAGAGTCTATAATGGGTGTTTGGGGAATACATTTTACTGCATAGGTGATTGTATGAGAGTTACACTCTTTGTATGATTGTTTTGAAATACTATTAATATAAGAGATTGTTCACGTGCTAAAATTTTGATGTACTATGTATGTATCTATCATTTCTATGTTGCATAGTTCCTTCTATCATGTGCATTAAAACTTTAATTATTGTTTATGAATGTCTTGTTGTGCATAGATGTATGAATATATATATGATGATGTTAAACCCAATTATGAATTCTCTTTAACTCACTTCACCACACACAAGTCTCCATTGAGCTTCAGGTGAGACCTCCTTCCCTTGTGGAAGGTTGAACATGCTAGTGCTCCTAGACTACAACAATATATTTTGTTGACAACCTATGAGAACCTTGATCACCAATTTTGTGCCAACAAATGGTTATGTTGTTGGGACTTGAGCTTTAAAAGTGAGTTTTTAGAGGATGCCTCGTGGGATATTCAAATCTAATGTTGAGAATGGTGGGAAAGAAGGTGTGATGAGTTTATACAATAAGAAGTCGAGTTACGACACAAACATTTTAGGTTTGTGAAGAGTGTTTTCGTTTATTTAGAACCTGCAAGTGACCATTACGAGATATTCTGGATTCAATTCCCTAAAGAATTATTCCAGTAGTTAGAACGACTACAAGAAGCACCAAAATATAAAGATCAAGTCAAGAGAAGATGTAACTTGACTGTTGAGATTTTAACAACTATTCATCGATTAGATCATCAGATATATCATGATGTGGATTTCTTGGTATAGACTACTTTAGAAGGTTATATTATCAAGTTTGATGTAGAGAACCACCAAACTTTCTCAAAAGCAGAAGTCGTATTCCAAGAAGGAGCCAGAGGAAGACTGTTGCGGAAATACCTCTTTGGATCAAGGTTTTTCTCATTGGACAATGGATGCTACCTATTCCTTCAGTTGATATGGAAGCATAAAACCCTGCATTGGGGGGATGTGATTCATAAGAGGGTCATGAGTCAATAAAGAAGGTGTTTCTGGAGATGGGGGTATAACAAGAGAAGACTGCAAGAAATGAACGAGCTCTAAGGAGGGAAATGACTGCTGAAAATGGGTGGCAGAACTAGATGAGAAAGGTAATGAATACACCTAATCAATCACGAAAGGAGATTGATTGTGATGGTAGTTGACAAAAGGAATTAGAGAAATTGTGAGATTTGCAAAGACGCGGAAGGTTGGCCAACCGATGGTTGAAGGAGAAATTTGGCGAGGGAGGTGAATATTCTACAGGAGGAAAATAGGAGAAGGGAATATTAGGAGAGACAGTTGAAGAAGTAAAGATATATTCCACTACTGAAGAAGAATATTCATTCAAGACCTCAGAGGGAGTTGCAGGAGAGACGAAACCCACGATGCTAGAAAATGTCGGACTGCATCACGAGGTAGACGAAACCTTGCAAGAAAACGTGACCCCCCAGATAAAATAAATTTGATCTGTAGGTAAAGGCCCTAGTCCATAGTCACCTATTCCCCCGACACAATCTGAAAATTTGGTAATTTCTACAATTGATCTTTTTATACTTTCTATCATTTCTAACCCTTCTAGTCCAACAAGTTCAAGTAGTAGTAGCAACAATGTGACGAGTGTTTCAGTTATATCACAACCAGGACCTTCATGGTTCATTATAATAGGATCTCTTAGTCGATCGATGATACATCAACGCACATGGTCTCTTACTCAATACCAAATTTTTTTGGATAAAAGGGATGAGGACGTTGAGAAACAATGGTTTCTTTGTGAAGACATCTGGAGGTCTCACAAAACTTTATATGCAAACAAATTGGTTGAATTATATACTACTTTGAGGGGTCAAGTTCTAAAATGGTACATGAAATCTATTGAAACAGGGAATAATCAAGGGAATCCTTTCTTTTTAAAGTAGGTGAAGAAGAATTTTATAGCGAAATTTCACTTACCTCGGTCAGAGAAACATGCTCTCTTTGAGTTGTAGGAGATAAAACAAAGAGACGGTGAGTCTACATGGGAATATAAACAAATATTTAAGGATGTGATAGGGAAACTAGCAAACCCTATCCATGAGGATCACCAACAAGAATAGTTTATCTAGGGGTTGTTACCATTAACCTGAATCCCATTGACTCAACAAAGAATAACTACTTTGGGAGAGGTGGTGGAATGAGCTATTAATATTGAAGCTATGGCAGGCTCTCTTGGAAACTTGCGGGTAATGGACTTCTTGAAGATAATAATATTTCACAAATGCAAGGCTAGATCTCTGCATTAACTGAAAATATCCAAGAGATAACTCTTCCTAGAGTAGCTCGACTGCAAGTATGGTGTACCAGTTGTTATACCAAAGGAAATACAACAACTGAATTCCCAAGATTGAGGGGTTCAAAAACTCCTACTCACCTGATGGTGCCTCCACTAGTAGGACCATCAGGAGGAATTGCGCAATTTAACACTATAGCGCCATTTCACGGCCCTGGTCAATACCTTGCAAAATGTCAAAGTGGATTTGGCTGGTGTCAAAATAATAACAGACTTTGAGGTCATTAAAATAATGGGGGAAATTTGTTTTTACCCAGATCTGTTAGGAATTGACTGGGCCTACAAGAACTATTCTATAATCGATATTAAGAAAGAAATTATGAACTTTGAATCTAATGGAATGAAAGTAATACAACCTCTAAACCCTTATCAAGGTCCACGGTATAGTGACCCAGTAGATGAAAGTATGCAGTAGGATTCTCTACAACAACTTTACACCATGCTTGCAATAAATCAAGTAGATTACATTAACCCCACTGCAGATGGATCCATAAGTTGGCGAAGAATTCAATTTGTAGATGAAGACTCTAAAGCTACTTGGGACAACTGGAAACAAGGAATGTATGCAAACTCTTCAAGGCATTGCACAACTTTCTGAGAAGTAAGGTGGATTGGAACATAGATCAGGGAGTGTCCAACATATGATGGTACCTCGTATCTACATTTTGTTTTTATTAATATGGAGGGTGGGGTTGCGTAAGAACACAGACTCTCAACTCTTGACCTAGCCCTGAAATTTATACAACCAGGTGGTGGGATACTCACAAAAAATTTCTATCCAGTTGGGATGAATTCAAGCTCACTATGCACCATCGGTTCCTTCCACTAACACAAATACCGTAGTTGGGAAAATATCGAAAGCATAAGAGTCAGCTTCTATCCTTGGATATATATGATGGTAAATCTAATCCAATTGTGCACATTGAGAATTGTTTACAAGTGTGGAAGGATGCACAACTCATTTCCTCTTTGTGGACACATCACTTCTTCCATTCTTTGGGAACAATTCCCAAAGCTTGGTATGTGCACGAGGAAACAAGAAGAAAAACAATATGTTGGAAGACACTTTATAATCAATTCTACCATGATTTCACATTCTCTAGTAAGCCCCCTGAAACTACAACTATGTTGAAATTAATCAAGAGAATGTTTTTTAATACTAAATTCAATACCTCACATCCACTTGTAGTATGTCCTGAGCATGAACATTTTCTCGAGTATAGATTTTATCCATCCCATGTAAGAATACTTTTGGATTGTAGTAAATTTTCTAAGGACCCAAGAGACCCCAAGGAGCTGGAAGAGCTTAAAAACTTAACTTTCCAAGAATCCACAAGAACCATAGAAGTCAAAGATACCATATGAGGTGATACTAGCATCTCATACACCCAACCCCTGAAGTTTCGAAAAGTAAATATAGGGAGTGAGGAGTATTCTAAGATGTCATCTATAAGTGACTATTGGGATGAGAAAACCATTACAAAGATGCATTCTTTGTTGTGGGAGTACGAGGACCTCTTCCCCGAGAGTTTTTCATAACTGAAAGGGATTAATAAAAAATTGGGAGAAATGAGGATTGAATTAAAACCATATGCTAATCCTGTCAAGCACAAATCGTACCGTATGAATCCATGATTTAAGGAGAAGGTTAAGAAATAAATTGATCAAATATTAGCAGTCGGGATAATTTTCCATGTATATGAGGATGAGTGGATCAGTCCTACTGTAATCCAAAGAAGGAAGGGTACTGATGATATAAGAGTCTTTGTGGATTACAATAGTTTGAACTAAGCTTGTGCACAAGACCCTTTTCGAACTCCCTTTAGTGATGAAGTCCTTGATCAAGTAGCAGGAAAGGAAGCCTATTCTTTTACAGATGGATTCTCAGGCTACCATCAGCTTAGAATTGCAGAAAATGATAAAATAAAGACTACCTTCAGTGAAGAATTCCATTCTTTTTCTTATAATGTTATTCCCTTTGGCCTGAAGAATGCCCCAACGATTTTCTCTTGAATAGTCATTGATGCATTCTGCGACTTTATTCATAAATTTCTTGAGGTGTATATGGATGATTGGACTGTGTACAACCTCTTGAAGGAGCACACAGTTTTACTTTAGTTGATGTTTGATCGTTGCAAACAACTATAGATTTATTTAAACCCGAAGAAGTGTATTTTATGTGTATCGTTTGAAAATATGCTAGGGAATATAGTATGTAGGGAAGGAGAAATAGTGGACCCTATGAAAGTTGCAACCATTCGCAATATGCCCCCTCTTACAACTGCTAAAAAGTTGCGATCAATGTTGATTCACACTGGATACTACCACAAACTTATCAGAAATTATGCAAGCATAACTTCCCCGTTGGGGAAATTGCTAAAGAAATATGAAGCCTTCAGTTGGAAGTCAGAGTGTGATCAAGCTTTCGAAACCCTCTAAGAAAAGTTGAGTACTTCCATTATTCTGGTATAACCAAACTGGCAAGTGGAATTCCATGTACACACCAATGCTTCTTGTATTTCATTGGGAGAAATCCTTGCGCAACTTGGTGAAGGATACCTAGATCATCCCATCTACTTTTCTAGTAAGAAGCTTTCTCAAGCTGAGCACAACTATACTAACACCAAAAGGGAAGGTTTGGAAATGGTTTATGATTTACAAAAGTTTAAAAATTATTTGTTAGGAGGCCATTTTAAATTATTTACACATCATTCCACTTTAAAATATTTGGTTAATAATCCTATGCAGTAAGGAAAAATTTATAGATGGTTGTTGTTTTTTCAACAGTTTTCTTTTGAAGTCGTTATTAAGCCTGGTGAATTAAATGTGGGTCTCGACCATTTTTCTAGACTAGAGTTAGGAGAAATTGGTGGAGGTGTAGATGGCCATCTCCCAAATTTAGATCTTTTTAAAGTTGAAGCTATTCTTGATTACTTTTCTGACATTGCCTTATTTATAATCACAGGTGTCACCCCTGAAGGTTATTCTGCAACTCAAAAGAGACAGCTAGTGGTTCATGCAACAAACTATCACTTGATTGTAGGTTAACTGTACAAGTTGGGATTGGAAAATATCCTTAGACGATGTGTCCTTGACCATGAAAGATTGGATATATTATGGGAGTGTCACAATGGAGTTGCAGGAGGCCACGTGGGAGGTAAGGCAACAATACTGAAAATATTACACGTAGAATTGTGGTGGTCGACTGTATTCAAGGATGCCAAAAATTATGCCAGAACATGTGATGTTTGTCAGTAGGTTGGTAAGATGTCATGCAGGGATGATTTACCATTACACCTTGTGTGCGCCTTGCGGGTCTTTGAGAAGTAGTCTATGGACTTTATCGGTCCCATTTATCCACCGGATAAACACTCAAAGGCCAGATACATCATCACTGCATTCGATTACTTAACCCACTGGGCTAAAGCAATGGTTTTTCGAGATTTTTCTACAGATACAACAACTCAATTCATCTTTGTGAACATCATCACTACATTTGGGTGTCCTCAAAGTTTAACTAGCGATCAAGGAGCCCATTTTATCAGTGATACTATTGCTACTCTTACTAGAGAATTTGTCATTCAACATCACAAGAGTATTCCATATCATCCACAAGCAAACATGATACTTGAAGCCTTTAACCAGATTTTGGAACAAGGGTTAACAAAAGTATGTTGTGCAAACAGGGATGAATGGGATGAAAGGGTTCCAATAGTAATATGGGCTTACAGGACTACTACAAAAAAATGGATAAATATACTCTATTCCAACTTGTTTATGACAGAGAAACAATTTTTCCCACCAAGTTCATCACTCCAAGTTTATACATTGTGCAAGTGACTTAGACGATATACGATGAATCAATTGCATAAAGGGTTGTAGAATTGATGCAACTTGAGGAAGCCAGATTCTCAGCAAAATTTCATCAAAATGTGGAAAAGGATAGACAAAAGGCTTGGAATGATAGGCACATTAAGACCAATAAGTTTTCTCAAGGCAATCAAGTCTTTTTATATGAAAGTAAGTACCAAAATCATCATGGGAAAATGCAAATTAATTGGCTCAGACCCTTTATAGTTGAGAAATCTGTGAGTCCAGAGTTGTTAGGCTTGTGAAACTCAATGGTATTCTTCGTACAAGATTGGTAAATGGTGCACTCCTAAAGCCCTACATTTCTGCTTGATACAAGAAATTGTGCAGTGCTCCTGTCATTGGGAGTGAATTCAGTAGGTAGGATTTCAATTGTTTTGTTGTTTCCATTTTATGTTAATAGCATGGTGACATGTCCAATTGTCACTTTTCATAGAGTCTAGTTTTATTATCAATTTTTCCATCCCGTACATCACCTTTGTGTTCATGGAGGTCTAAATCAAATCCTTCCATATTTAGTAACTTTCGAGTTTGAAATGTRTGCCTTGTCATTGTCACTTCATTCGTTAACTACCATTGGAACCTTTTTAGTCAACATCCCGTCATTACCCATCAGAKCCACTTAACTACCAACAAACATTCATGTCTTTATGTCTAAGTCATGGTGCATTATTTACTTTTCTGGATAACCAACTATCCCACCAYTGGGTTATTGCTTATGCTCTTAATTTCCCAAACTTCTCTTAGATTTTTTCATGTTCGATGGGCACGCCCATCCTTAATGCCACATTACCTCCACGTTGTATCTCTTAATGACTGTTAGTTGCATCACTTCCYGATTGTTTCCTATCTACTCTCTTTTTCCCGACTATTCAACATTATTGTTTTTTCTCCATTTTAGTTGCATAACCAGTCCTAGAGATCCCTGAGCATTCTATGAGATCGCATGCCCTCCTTTGTCCACCAGTATTAGTTTTTTACCAACACAGGTAAGATAGAACACACTTATGGTCGGGGTCCATCCCCAAAGTTGATGCTCCAGACAAATTCATTGAGCCATAGGTCAAATTCCTGGGGGAACTTCATGGAATGGTTGAGCAAACTCGATTGCTCGACATTGATCTCATAGGCACATCGAAATATCCAYAGATGGATATACATACATTTATGGATCGCTCAACCCTCTCGACTAGTGAATTAAAATGGGATTGGAAACCATCCTTYATTCCCCTTCGGAATACTACCTTGCTCAATTTGTGCGACTTTCCAATGTTCGAAAATATTGGAGAAGTCCCTCAGTGCACCAAGTTTCTCATAAAATGGGTGCACACTGGTGCTTTGTGGTTGGATCATGCCCAACCCATCCATTTCGAACATATTCATAAGTTGACTAGTCTCTCCATAGAAGGCCAAGATGTAACACAAGGATCCTAGGGCTCAAGGAAGCATGACCGGAAAAAGGGTCAGATTAGTCTCTACGAAAAATACAGCACGAGGTGAGGAGGTCGTGGAGCATAGATTGAACCCATCAATGATGAGTGGGTCAGTTGTGCCTACTATATCATTGCAGGAAATATCATGAAGAACTACTTGTGAGGTGAGTGCATGCTATACGCCATAACAGTGACCCCATTTAGTAAAAATGGCACACCCTTGAATTGGTGTAAATACCTGCTCACATAGATGTTGCGGGCATGTGATAATGTGCATGAGAAGGCTACATACTTTCTATATGGATATCTATTATTCATGTTTTCTATGTGGAAGCGGTAGCCGCCTCAGGGTCGAAGCCTCTCCCATGCTCTAGATAGTCAAATTTCCAATCTCTTCAACCCCTGGCATAGTCACACTGTTTTCACTCACTAGATAGAACATGATGCTACATTTTTGTAATGACACAATGACCTTATTTCCACCACACAACACCCAATTATTCTGTAGGAGCTGCTAAATCGACACACCCATAATATTTGGTTTGGAATGAACCATGATTGTACTTTTGTGAGGCCTTTAGGTGTGACTCCATCCATATTTCACACTCCTCCTTTGGAATTATACTTGGATGAGGAAATTTCGGACAAGGAAGTCATGGGATGGCCGAGAGTTACAAAGGAAAATAAAATATCTATTTTTACCTACTCGATGCCTTCCATCTCACAACGTTCAGCCACTGTGGAGACACCTAGTGCAGGATCCAACTCGACAAAGAGAGATAGGACACCCTTGATCTCAGTGGAAGGGGAATATGAAGGTTAATAGGAAACACTCTCTAGTGGGATAGTTCATATTCCCTTCTCCTCTATCTTGGATGAAGTCACTATCTTGGGTAAGTAGTTGTGTGAGGTATTTTCTTCCACTTTTCCTATGAAGAAATTGTGTACTGATTCTCTATCCAAGTCTACCAAGGACCCCATTATCACTGAGGTCATTCCTCTATATTCCTGTCTTCCCCTAAATTGCACCACTAATCCCTTTCCCTCTTCTATTCCCATCATCACTATTATCGATGATCCACTAGTCTAGGCCACCTCTGTCATCAAAGAACTCACCTGCCAACTACCTAGTTCAATTGTTGATGTCCCATATTCCACTTTATCATCCCCTCACTATCATACCGACACTACTGCACCTGCCTCTACTACCCCTTTCATGATGCCTCCAGGGACCACTGTCCCCATTCCATCCATTTTCCATCTTTCACAGGTTCAAATCACCCTTGACACTCAACCTGAGTCCCTCCTCTCTACATGGGATGAAAATTCATCTGAAATACCAGAACAAATGAGTCTATATCCTCCCAATACTTAGATGGACACCCAAGAAGATACTCACTTGAATCATAGTACCAGTTCTATTAAGGAACATATTGATCCGATGTTATGGGATCCCTAACAGTGTTGAGCAATTTTGGAATTGTGCCTTGAGCACATGGATGTGATTTCAACACTTCCTCCAAAGTTTCAGGCTTGAATCACGAATATTATCTGCACTACATCACATAGTCCTAAAGATGATGGCTCCCCCAATCTTTCTGAGCACTCGGTTTCCAATGGCCAACCACTGGCTTCCTGATTTCCCTTGGATTAGTCCTTGACTAGTGGGGAGATCAAGACTTCGTTCACTCCCCAGATTGTCCATATAATCTGAGCCTCAAGGGATAAAATTTAGTATAGGATTGTCGTATTTGAGCATATCAACGATGATCTCACACAAAAAACACAATAGTTGTGCACAGACATCATTGTAGAATTATCTTCCAGAGAGCATGAACATGGCTTGCAGGTACAGGTTGAATCCATTGTTATGTCTGTGTCTAATAGATTTTTTCAAGTGTGGACCAAATTCAAACATGTAGTACCAGATTTTTTGGAAGACATTACCTCATTTGTGTTTGCATAATGGATCATTATTGTCGAAGATGCATGGATTCAACCCGCAGGGAAGGAAAACAATCTCCAACACTAGCTTGAGACTGTTAAATTCCAGGAGTAAGAGAAACCCAATGATCTGAACGAGAATATCATCCAGGCCATTGCTGAGGGTGATAACGTTCGTTCATACCTCCATTCTCAGGCTGGTGAATGTCGAGAGTTGTTTAATATGGTCAATGACTGGGTCAGATTATTGGAGCATCACAACAAGCCAACCAAGGAGTTGAGTGTACAACTTAACCAATTGAACATGGAAGCATAGTCTATCAAGGATCCTATCGAGTGGCAAGCCAATTTTGAAGAGATCTAAGAAATGGATGAAAATATGGATGCCTACACAAGGCTACTCAAGCCACGAAGAAACAACTCAGGTAATTTCTCCCTACTGTCCAATCTACTTATATCCCACTGCAACAAATTCAATTGTCGACTCTAAATGGAACACCCTGCTCGCCACCAATCCTAAAGATCTGATTGTTGATGTGGGATAACAATTTGTCACTGGTGCATCTATTCTCATCAGGAAATGGCAAGAAAAAATGGACCAGTATGATCAGTTCTACCAGCGAGCAGTGCAGATCATCCCTAAGTTTGGCCCTCCGTTTGAGGGAGACCACAATAAGGAAGTGAAAGGTTAACTCAATACGAGTCAAAGGTTGTGGTTGGGGCCTATTAAGCCCTCCATTTTTTAGGGATTCTCAATCTTGCAGAAATGCTAAAGTTTTGTGAAAAGCGCAGTAGCTCAACAAAAGACTTGACGTGGCAGAAAACAATTAGACAAGCAAAAAAACATATGATAGTCTAACAACAACAAAAACAACCAACAACATCATGCACCAATTGGACGAGCGGTGAAAAATAAAAATACCTTCGAGCACATGCAAGGATAAAACTAGAAAAGACAACGAAATCAAGAAAACAACAACATAATCAATAATCCAAGAAATTCCAAGGGAAAACTATAAATATGGAGCTATGTAATTGGGAAAGGGTTACAACTGTTATCATTTCTATTGTGGGTTATTATGGGTTTATTATTTTCACCATTATTACATTTTCTGTCTCTAAAGCTATTGAAAAGGATTCTTGAACGTTAGTGTGCTTGTGTGGAACCTTAGAGTTTGTAATGGGTATTTGGGGAATACATTCCACTGCATAGTTGATTGTATGAGAGTTGCACTCTTTGTATGATTTTTTTGAGATACTATTAATATAAGAGATTGTTCGGGCCCTAATATTTTGATGTACTATGTATGTATCTATTATTTCAATGTTGCACATTTCCTTCTATCATGTGCATTAAACCTTTAATTTATGTTTATGAATGAATTCTTATGCATAGACTTATGAAACTGGATATGATGATGCTAAACCCGATGATGCATTCTCTTTAACTTACTTCACCACATACAAGTCTCGATTTCACTTTGGGTGAGACCTCCTCCCCTTGCAGAAGGTTGAATATGCCAACTCTCCTAGACTAACAATATCTTTGGTTGGCAACCTCCGAGAACCTTGGTCTCCAATTTTGTGCCAACACGCCCTAGTGCCAATTTTGACCCACTTTATTTTTCATCCAACAAGTCTCTAATAAGAACTTCAATAACTATTAAAAATAGAAGGTAGATCGAAAACACATAGGGTAATCAAACTTAGGGATTAAAGCAATTTTAGGCGATAACCAATTGAATTCTTGTTACTAACTTTAAAATTTTGCAACAAAACCATTCCATTAGTGTCACATATGCATCTTTGACAATAGTTAACAACAACTTACAACAAGAACAAATGGAAATGGAAAATATCTTTAGAAATACATGGAAAAAAATCTACACACTAATATACAACATGGTATACCACCTAGATGTTGAAAGAAGTAAACAAAATAATACAAGTATTAAAAACATTTTCTTTTCCTGCACAAATTTACATGAATTCAATTGAAAATTCATGGTTTTCCCAAGAGTAGTTGCTATTAACTATTTATCCATATGTAGTGAATATTCCCCCAAAAATTGGGATGCATAACCTATTATATGTTACGGAAAATGTTTATATTTAAGTGAAAAATGTAGGTGTATGCATAACTATAATAATAAATTATGGTACAAGTTTTTTATTTTCAATGAAAATATGAAAATTTGTAGCCTAAATTTCTTCAAAACAAATAAATTTAGCCAAATTGGTGAAATTCCCCTTAAAAAAAATATTTGATCAAAACAATGAATGTAGCATAGACAACTGCAAGAATTCTCCCAGAACATCTTGATTCCTCAACAACTGATCATTCCAATATTTATAACTTGTTTGTACAATTAATAGTGCGTTTACACTCTAAAACGGATGTTTTATATGCACACAGATTCACAACATTATGATGAATCATAGGATGGTGGGTTAAGAGGGAAACCAAGGTTAGCTTCTCATTTTCAATCATAAAAGACTTTGTTTTGCGAAAAGACTCTATAATTTGCAAGGTTGAACATGTACTAAGTGACAACATTAAAATTCACGCCCAAGCTTCCATGATCCAAAAAGGATCCAGAGAAGGCTAAGAATAACTCAGAACTCACAGAGACAACTCAAAACGCTCATAATGGCTCCAACAGACAAAGAAAGGGAAAATATTCAAAGTTCCCAAAACTCAATGAAAATGGCATGATCACGAAGAGCACGTCACAATATTTCTAATGGTGCAAATGGCTCGTCAATCGGAGTTACTAATTGAAATATATTCATGGTCAAAGTTTGGTCAACCTAGACCAGTCAGCAGGGGATGAGTCAACATTCGTACAGCTGATGTCAAAATTTGTACGGATGATTTCATATTCCTTACAATGCAAGTGGAAGAGCATGGAAGTGACACATGGCATGCTGACATCAACATGATGATTTGGCAGCACCAGAGGTTGCCATGTGTCACCCGGTTATTGGCTTTTCAGATCGATCTGTGCACCAGTCGGATTGTGCCATGTGGCAGTCCATACAGTCCATACGAATGACATGGAATGATGATGTGGCATGATGACTTGGAAGGGGGTAGCATGGCCCAATGAGGAGCCACCATGTGGCCCAATCAGGGGTTGCCACGTGGCAGGCAGGAAATGCCCAATGACAACCCGTGAATGAATTTTGAAAACAAAAATTGGTGGGTCCGCCAAATCTGGTGGACCATGCCAAATTTGGAAACAAGTTGGAAGATTTTCTAGAGACACCACTAAAGTTAGCGGTAGATCAATATGTATTGCAAATATATATAACCAACACACCAAAAACGGAGTCCGTGGGATTCGACCTCAGAACCTTCGCCTAAGCCCAAGCCTTAATACATCCTCCCATAACCACTAGACCACGGGTACCACTTGGTACATCCTCCCACATTTAATATTAAAAAGGTGCAATCTGCCCAGCTACGGGGGAAGAGGCGCGGACCGTACGACCCGTGGGCATGAATTTCGAGGTAGTACAATCATTATTAATGCAGGTTGTAGAGGGAACAAAAACCGAGACATAATTCTTCTTGGGCCTGGGAGTGATAGAGTAGGATCAGGGCGTGGAGATAATCGTTTCTGGGTAATTCGACCCCACAAATTCAGTGGTGTTGTCTATTTTTTGATCTGATCATTATTTCTGCAGCTTGATTTCAAAATGAGGTATACTTATGTATTTTTCCAAATTCTTTTTTTGAGTTAATGAAAGAGCCTACCCATTTGAGAGCAAGACCCAGAGACGTAGTCCACCAGGGAAGAAATTTGTTATCAAGTTTTTGTGTTCAGATATGATGCTTATGTCTCTTCATTTTGAGTTTTCCCTTCTTTAATGGTGCACTTTAATTTATGCTCATTTAATGCAATTCTTTATAAGTCACGATGAAAATATACCAGATCATGTTGGTATCAGAGCAGTCATATTTGACTTGAATTGTTGAGTGTGAATTCTTACTAGGGCCAAGCATAAACATGGTGAATTAACTATTAATACTTTCAATCCTGAAGTTGGCCATGTATCCAGAAGGAAGAAAATGGCATAAGAGGACACGTGTGATGAACATGAGAAAAACTTTCACATGGTCTTTTATTGCATGTTAGAAATGGTCGAATGAATGTATGAAAATTACGAGAAGAGGATGAATAAGAAAGGGAAGAAAAAGGAATCACATGAAGATGATGATTCTTCGGTAAAACAAGGGGTTGGAAAAGATCCTCCTAAGCCTCCGTCTTCACCTTCGAGTTCTAGTTCTTCTTCCTCTGAGCATTCTCATCATTTTCACCATTCTAGACATAAAGCCTCTTTTAAGAAGCCATTATTAAAGATTGATGTAAAATTTTCTTTACCTATGTTTAATGGAGATGTTAATCTTGAAAAGCTAGATAATTGGATCCAACAAGTTGAACTATATTGTCGTGTCCAACATATTGATGAAGAGGAGGTTAAAGTGCAATTGGCTTCTCTTCAGTTGGAAGGCACCGCTCTCGTATGGTGGGAGAGAAAGCTTCAAGACATAAGTAAGTGTGGTAATCTTCTTTCCTCCTGGTTAGAATTTAAATCAGCGATAAGGAAGCAATTTTATCCATTAGGGTATTTACATAAAGCAATGATGGAATGACAAACTTTAAGGCAAAGTAGAGGTTAAACTGTACAAAGTTTCACAGAAGAATTTAGGAAGAAATCTCTTTCATTGAAAATTCCTTTGGATTCTTATGAAACTTTAATGAAGTATATTAGCGCACTTCAATGTTATATTTGTCATACTTTGCTCTTGTTTAACCCCACTAGTCTTGACAAAGTTTGTGTGCAAGCCACTCACCTTGAGAACAGGGGGAAACATGTTTAAGAAGATCCCAAAACGAAACCTTCCAATTTCCTAGAAAAGACTTTTAAGAAGTTTAAAAGGAAGGAAAAGAAGATCGCTACAGTAACGAGAGAAAGAGGAAAACCATCTTGCACTCATTGCAAGAAGAGCGATCACGATGAAGAACACAGTTGGAAACTGCATCCAGAAAAGAAACTAAAACATTTCGGTGGAAAGGGGAAAACAAATACAGTTGCTACAGTGCAACAAGATCTTGGTTCCGATTCAGGAGATGAAGGAAAGATCACAACGGTTGGAGTACAAGGTAAATATTCTCTTCATGCTAGTTCAAATTCCAATGATGAATCTCATGTTGATGAACGAAAGAGGAACGAGTTATTTCATATAAGAGTTGTATCTAAACATACTAAAATAGATACATTGTTTGATTTGGGTTCCCAAGTAAACTTAATATCTGAAGAACTTGTCAAGAAGATGGGTCTTGAAACGAAACCACATCTGAAGCCTTATCCTCTTGGTTGGGTATGTGATAAAGAAAAACTTAATGTCACCAAACAATGTAGGATCAAATTTTCTATTGCTTCAAAATTGATTGATGAAGTGGATTTGGATGTTGTACCACTTGATATATGTGGCATAGTGTTAGGAAGTCTGTATCTTTATGATAGAAAAGAAATATTCTTTCGTCGTGAGAACAAATACCACCTTACTAAAGGGGGAGTGGAATATATTGTTAGAGCTCACAAAATGAGGGTAAATACAACACTTGTTAGTGCAAGAAAAATTAAAAGACTCATAAACAATAATAAGAGATATGTACTCATGGTCGTCAAAGAGAAATATGTCGAGACATCCGACGCTTTCCAAGGGTGTGATCCATCTCATAAAAAGGAATTAATTGATATTGTTTCTAAGTATGATGATATTTTCCAGGAACCATATGGATTACCTCCTAAGAGGGAAATCGAACATGAGATACATCTTCAACAATATTCTCCTCTTCCTAATGTGGTCATGTACATGACGTCAGTTGTGGAGATGATAGAGATCAAGAAGCAGGTACAGGGCTTATTGGATCAAGGGGTCATTAGGCCCAATTCATCTCCTTGTGGTTCTTTGATTGTGATGGTGCCAAAGAAATATGGCACATGGAGAATGTGTGTCGATTATCGGGCCTTAAATAAAATCACGATGAAAAATCGATACCCTCTTCATCGCATAGATGATTTACTTGATCAATTGAAGAATGTTGTCTATTTCACTAAGTTGGATTTATGCAGTGGATTCATCAAATAAGAGTCACAGAACA
>SNQJ01S0057092.1:45703-72821 GCA_010110895.2 Picea sitchensis
TGGTAATATTGACTCTTCTATCTCTTTAGCTTCTACAGAAGTGGATACATCAATGTGGCATCATAGGCTTGGAAACATGAGTGAGAAGGGGATGCATATACTTCATAAAAGAAATTTGTTTCCAGATCTTAAAAAAAATGATTTGGATTTTTGTGAGCATTGTGTTTATGGATAACATAAGAGAGTTGGATTTATCAGAGTCGGAAAAGAAAAGAAGAGTGAAAGGTTAGAGCGTGTGCATACAGATGTATGGGGACTAGCTCATGTATCATATCTTGGTGTCTCTCATTATTATGTTACTTTTATTGATTATGCAACTAGAAAAACTTGGGTTTATTGCATTCGACAAAAATCTAAAGTTTTTGATACTTTTAAGAAATGGAAAGCTTTGGTTGAGAATGAGACAAGAAAAAGGTTGAAGTGTTTAAGATCAGACAATGGAGGTGAATATTTCAGCAAGGAGTTTGATGATTATTTTTCTTACCATGGGATTCTTAGAGAGAAGACAGTTTCAGGAACACCACAATCAAATGGTGCATCAGAAAGGATGAATAGGACAATCATGGAGTGTGCAAGGAGTATGAGATTGCATGATGGTTTTCCCTTACATTTTTGGGCATATGTTGTAGATATTGTTGTTTACTTAATAAACATAGGACCTTCAATCTCTTTGGATGGTAGAATTCCAGAGGAGGAATGGACAGGTAAAAATGTAAACTATTCTTTTTTGAAGACTTTCGGTTGTGAATCATTTGTCCATATTGATAAAGAAACTAGAACAAAGCTTGAGGCAAAATCCAAGAAGTGTACCTTTATTGGATACGATGTTAATGATTTTGGTTATCTCTTATGGGATTATGAAAATAAAAAAATCAGTAGGAGTAGAGATGTCATATTCAATGAGAAGGTCATGTACAAAGATACGTTGCAGGGAAAGAAACAAGAAAAAGAAAAACCAGAATACACAGTGCTTGATGAGATCACTCAAAAATAAATTCCAAAGGAACCAAAAAATCAAAATGTACAACAACAGAAGAAACAAGTACGTCGAACCCCTACAAGTGTTGTTAGAAGATCTACCAGGTTAAGTAGACCCCTTGAATGATACTCTCCTTCATTGTATTATTTATTGTTGATTGATTATGGTGAACCAGAATGTTATGAAGAGGCAATGCAGGTAGACACCAAAAATAAGTGGGAGCATGGCATGAAAGAGGAAATGGATTCCTTAGTAAATAACCAGAATTGGGACTTGGATCAGTTTCTTGCAGGAAAAAGAGCATTGCAGAATAAATGGGTTTACAAGTTGAAGGAAGAAGATGGAGGAAAAAGGCGGTACAAGGCTAGACATTTTGTAAAGGGGTTTGCACAAAATAATGGTATAGATTTTGATGAAATATTTTTTCCTGTTGTTAAAATGAATTCAATTTGGACTATTTTAAGTCTTGTGGCAGTAGAATATTTGCATCTTGAATAGTTAGATGTAAAAACAAATTTTCTCCATGGGGATTTGGAGGAAGAGATTTATATGTAGTAGCCACAGGGGTATGAGGTCAAAGGGAAGGAAAATTTGGTATGCAGGTTGAAGAAGAGCTTGTATGGCCTAAATAAAGCTCCAAGGAAGTGGTATTTGAAGTTTGGCAGGTTTATGATAGAACAAGGTTATAGTAGATTTCATTCTGATCACTGTGTTTATTTTAAAAGGCTAGAAAATTGAAGCTATATTATCTTACTATTGTATGTAGATGGCATGCTTGTTGCAGGGTCAAATATGCAGGATATAAATGTGCTCAATAAGAAATTATCTATTTCATTTGAAATGAAGGATTTGGGTGCTGCAAAGAAAATCCTTGGTATGAGAATAACAAGAGATAGGAAAAAAATTCGCAAATTGACATTGTCTTAGGGTGAGTACATAGAGAAGTTGTTGGAGAGGTTTAGAATGCAGAATGAAAAACTAGTTAGTACACCTTTGGAGAACCATTTCAAATTAACTAAGGAAATGTGTCCCAAGACACAGGAAGAGATATAATACATGTCCAGGGTCCCTTATCCATCATCAGTTGGCATCTTGATGTATGTGATGGTTTGCACAAGGCCAGATAGTGTACATGCAGTGGGAGTTGTGAGCAGGTATATGAAAAATCCAGGTAAAGAACATTGGGAGGAAGTAAAGTGTATTCTCAGGTATTTGAGAGGTATTTCTACTCATGCATTATGTTTTGAAGGTTCAGACATTGTTCTACATTGATTTGTTGATTTAGATATGGCAGGTGATAAAGATAGTAGGAGGAGAACCACAGGGTATGTTTATATTGTAGGTGGAACAACAGTAAGTTGGATTTCAAAAATTCAAAAGGTTGTTGCACTTTAAACAAAAGAGGCAGAGGATGTTGTTTCTACAGAGGACAGTAAAGAGATGATTTGGTTAAAGAGGTTTATGGAGGAATTGGGAAAGAAGCAGGAGAAAAGAAGGTTGTATTGTGACAGTGAGAGTGTCATTCATATTGGAGATTATTGGTTGTGGAGCTTGATTATATTCTTGATTCAGGGGTCTTTTTTTTCAGCCGTTTTTATACCCCATGAATACTTTACACCCTGGAAGAATGTACACTCCTCCACATGGGGGAGTGTAGAGGGGTATTACCCCCTCTACGGGGTCCGGGGGAAAGCGAGCCCCCGGAGGAAAAATTGTCTTGTAAATGTATATTGTAATTTCATTGTAAATTTGGACTGTTCATTATAAGGTCACAGATCTAATGGTAGAAGTTATGTTAGGGTTTATTTTCCTTAGAATGAAACTCTCTTTTATAAAGGAAATGTATTGTGTCTGTGCATCATGACGAATTTTGTATTTTGAGAGAGGATACTGTGAGAGAAAGAAGAATAAGTTACAACAAGTGTGTTGTAGGTTGTATACCTTCATTTGTTGGATAATAATAAAGGAAGGACCTAGAAATTTCTCTGGTGGACGTAGCCCACACTGGGTGAACCATGTATGTCTATGTCTCTATTGTATTGTGTGTCTTCTGTGTTTTATTTCTGCAGTTGTTTTATTTTATTGCTCTGTGATCCCGTTTTTCTAACAAAAGGCTTGGTCAAGTCTCCAACAAGGAGAAGTGAGACTCCCCCAACCAAAGACATACATCAAATGATATGCTTCCATGAATATAAAGGGCTCCATAAAGGTGAATCCCCCCAATTTGGTTCAATATATTCAAGGAGCCAACATCAAATTTCCATCAATGTGATGAAGATCACAAAGTGGAACCTTTTACAATATGAGGTGTAACATATTATGAGGTTGTCAATTTATAAATTTATAAATTTTGAATTTTGAACATGTAAGAAAAATATGAAAACAAAGTCAGAAGCTACAAATATCTTGAAGCCTTTTCAATGTCACATTCTATATATAAACTCCGCCATTGATTTGAATTTATGCACACTCCAAATTATCTACAACATTTACGACAAAATCGAAAATAAAGGTCCCATGACACAAACTATTCATCACCATGTACCTGGGAGCTTCTATCTTCTAGTTCAATTGAAACCTTCTACCATCATATCTATGTGGTGAAGCAATGCTCATGTGTACCCATTTTGTGAGATCTCTTTGGTAAAATTATTGAACCCTAGTCCCATCATACTAAATTTAGGATTGAGGAGGCATTATAATAGGTGGATGAGGACCAATCTAGTCATATAAAGGTAAAATGGCATGAGTAATGCAATACATAGGAAATATTGAATATAAGTACCATGCAAGTGAGCAATATTAGAATGATGGAATATGAAATACATGTAATATGCATGTCATTACTCCCAACCTATGCAATTCAATGACCGACTCACTACATGATTACTTGCATAGTTGGAAACCCATTGGAAATTTGAAATATAAAGGTAAAATGGCATGAGTAATGCAATACATAGGAAATATTGAATATAAGTACCATGCAAGTGAGCAAGATTAGAATGATGGAATATGAAATACATGTAATATGCATGTCATTACTCCCAACCTATGCAATTCAATGACCGACTCACTACATGGTTACTTGCATAGTTGGAAACCCATTGGAAATTTGAAATATATATATAAATGTATTAGTTATATATACGGTTATAATAATAATTTACAATTATTATTTATATATATGTTTTATAATATCCATTCTTGGATAAAACCAATTTTATGCTAAAATGTCAAAGTGTACATTTAGTAGAGAAGAAGTTGAATATGTAGGTCACATAATTCCAAAGGAGAGAATCAAAGTTGATCCAAATAGAGTCAATGCAATCACCTGGTGGCTAAAATTTAAAAATATCTCTAAAGAGTATTTTTGGGATTAATGGAATATTATTAAAGGTTTGTAAAAAAGTATTCCCACCTAGTAGTATCTTTTTTTCCTACGAGGATGAACCTGAACATGGGAACAAGCGGCTTGTAAATGTCTTCGAAGATGGAATATCCTACACTTGAATGTTATGTTCTCATAATCCAAGACATGTGTGTATTTAAAATTCTTCCATGTGAGAATATTTTTGTCTGAAAGACCCTTACTAAGGTTTTTCTCAACAAAAATGTGTGAATATGTGCATAAAACCACTACATATTTCATCAGATATCATTTTATGTAAGTTCCTAAAGCATTCCCATTATCGTGAAAGTTTAATAAATACTAGAAAACTTATGGAAAAATAGACCTTTCTAACTAGGTAAAGAACATAAAAAATAAATCTAGAAGTAAAAACTTATAGAAAGATTAGTAAGATAACATTTTTTAATGTGAAACACAAAACACATGTTATTAGTATGTACATGTTTCTAAAGTGTGTACATGTTCTATAATGCATGTGCTTTATTTGAAACTCATTTAATGTATGTGCTTTATTTGAAATTAGTTTTTTTGGCTCCTCACCTCACCAACTCGTTTGCATTGACATGCCTGGAGGTTATAGTGGTAGTATTCGAATAACATGACCCCATGTCACGCGAGTGCGTGCCTGACTAGTTGTTGATTTCACTAGTCACAAATACACACACACACACACAAATACATGAGAAGGCACGCCTTGCTTGATTATCGAATTGTTTGTGCGAGTCATTTTTTAGTCTAGAAACCCTCCCATACCGTCAATGAATGTTTCTAGTCTAACCATGTTAAATTTCAGTCCATACAAGCACAAATTGAAAAAAATTCAACGTTGGCCCCATTCACATGTCATGATTTATATGTGTTGGTTTCAAGTACATCAGCAGGCGATGCCACCCAAAAAATTAGCGTTGTCGTCCTTCACATTGATTATTATATAGGCTTGTTGTTTGATTGTGAAATTATTTGTGTGAGCCTTGTTTGAGTATGGAAACCCTCCCATATTGTCATTTCATGTGTCTATTCTAACCATGTCAAATTTCAGTCCATACAAGAAAAAATTGAAAAAATTTCAACATTAGCCCCATTCACATGTCATGATTTATATGCGCCAGTGTCAAGTAGATGTGGACTTGTATTAGTACACATTCATCACCTCAAAGATTGCAGTTATCCTAGAATCATATGTTTTCTTCATTTCATCCAACTTTTTTATGTGAAATTTACAACCATTGCACCACATATCCTTATGGTGTTTTACCTGCAATATGCCAAAAATGTAAAAATGACATCATCAATTGTGTTTGGAAAGTATGAAAAGAAAAAAAAATCAGCGTGTACATCAATATAATTGAAAATAATTAAATAGTATGGCTTATTAATATGCTTGCTTGCTTATCTATTAAACCGTATGCTAAATGAATTTCCCTTTGTGTAAGATTGGTATCTCCATTGCAGTGTGTTGCTTTAACCAATGAAGCCACACCTTCCCATGATAATCCTTGACTAGATTGTTTACATCATTCAATCCATACATTCATCCAATCAAGATTGTTTGCGATGTATAAATGTAGTGCATCCCACTCTTATCCAACTGCATGAGAATAAAATTACAATATTTCACAAATGTATAATTACTTAAGTACACGATATACCTTTATAATTGATGCATATTGAAGATAAAAAATGAAATTATTGAGTACTATATATACATAAAAACCAACAATCAAATGTATTATAATTAATCTTCACCATCTAATAATTACCTTTCACCTTCCTCGATCTACCTTTCCCCATCGGGTACTCCCCTTTGAATTTGTTAATGGAGTTTGGATGACCAATGCACCGATCTAAAATGATCTTAATAAATGATAACCATGGAATATATTCAATAATATTCACCATGGTATGGTATACCATATATCCCTCCACCATAGAACCCTTAGGACATGCTCTATGTCTAACCAAATCCTTAAAAAATTTCAAGTGCCTCTCAACCATCCACATTGACCTTGTGTGTATAGGTCCACACAATTCAATATCCTCAACTTGGTGTATGAGGTAGTGTTCTTGTGCATTGAAAAATTACAAAGGTAGAAACTTTTGCATTTCACACATTAGACGAGGAATTTCTCTCTTCCAATACTTTATATCTTCTTTATGGATTTCTTTAGATTACAACCATCTACAAGTGATGCAAGCAAATAACGAGATTTAATGAAAATAAACAATACAGTACATAAGTACAATTACTAAAACAAATGTCAAATACAAGTTCTACAACGAATTAAACGAACACTTTATGCATGCAAAATATCACTACTTACCTCATGTATTTTCCAAGATCACATATAACTTGTTTGACATTGTTGTTGAAGTTGTCTGGGAGAGATAGAGGTAGAACATACTATAACAATAGAATCGTTTCATTATTTTTTCCAAAAGCACACAAAAAAGTACACCAACAACATGAAGTATACAAATATAGCAATATATAAACCAAAATAATTACCTTAAAGAAGACATGTCAATCATGCATTTTTACCCCCCCAAAATCACCTTTCTTTGTTAAGATATTCTTTATGTTCGAACAAAATCCTGTGGGAATTTTAATTTTGCGCATGACTTCTTTTACAACATTGCTTTGTTTCTCCATCAATAAACATGGAAGAAAGCTTATATTAATTTGGTATCCATCGTTATTTAATTCAATGACATCTTTCATTGCATGATTGGCTTCCTGAATGTCACTGCAAATTTTGACAATTTTTTCTTTGTCATTCCTTCCATCCAATATTCACCATAATGTTTCAACTACATTCTTTCTGATATGCATTGTATAAAACACATGAACAATTTGTAGGTGATCATAGTAGGGAAACCTACTGACTTGTTTGGGATAAATTTTCATTCCTCGTGGAAGCCCATTAACACCTTCATGATCACGACCATCATGAATCATAGTTAAAGAAATTACAAAAATTGTTGTCAATTACAGTAAATTATCAAAACACATTATAAAAAAAAAAAAAAAAAAACATTTCATATATGATGATCATATATAGACAATTTGATCTATACCTTGACGATTTCTATTATATTTCAACTTCCATAGGTGAGGTGTCATTCTTTGTGGTTTTAATGTCATCTATTATTTCCCATTGAAAAGATGTTTTTCGATATTTCGATATCTATGATTCTTAGAGAGGAAGCGCCTATACTTATCAAACACCTCATTTCCTAAACTTTTTTATCGACGAGATTTCATATTAGGACCACAAAATGGACATTCAAACTTTCCCTTTGTTTGAAGACCTGCAAAAGATGGATTAATTATGTCAATTATAATATATTATATATAATGAATAATGAATTATTTAAAAAAAACATGCATGATTAGTATATCAACTTCATAAAATTAAATACNAAAAAAAAAAAAAAAAACATTTCATATATGATGATCATATATAGACAATTTGATCTATACCTTGACGATTTCTATTATATTTCAACTTCCATAGGTGAGGTGTCATTCTTTGTGGTTTTAATGTCGTCTATTATTTCCCATTGAAAAGATGTTTTTCGATATTTCGATATCTATGATTCTTAGAGAGGAAGCGCCTATACTTATCAAACACCTCATTTCCTAAACTTTTTTATCGACGAGATTTCATATTAGGACCAAAAACTGGACATTCAAACTTTCCCTTTGTTTGAAGACCTGCAAAAGATGGATTAATTATGTCAATTATAATATATTATATATAATGAATAATGAATTATTTAAAAAAAACATGCATGATTAGTATATCAACTTCATAAAATTAAATACTATTAAAGTGCATGTTATAATTACATACCACAAAAGTGTGTTAGCCCTGGAGCATCATGAATTGTTCATGTAAGCATTGCGTGGAATTGAAATTGCCTTTTCCCTATTGGTCTAGAGGCATCATACATGGTGATGTCATTCCATAGATTTAGTAGCTCGTCAATAAGAGGCTCGATATATACATTCATTTATTTAACTTGGTACTTACCTAATTGATTTGAACATATACAGTACATAATTATTTCAACCATTTTACATACATAAATAATATATATGAGTAAATGAAAAAAAATATATGACATTATGTAACAAATAGGATAAAACGAGATGCTACTGCATTAAAAAAAAATTGGTGTAAACAAATACCTGGAACAACCATTGCCAACATTATATGCTCCCTCTTTATTGACATCCATGGATGAATGTTATTTTTTATAACAAAAAAATGCCACGTCAAGTAAATAGATCTAATCTCTACAAATGGATTGACACCATCCACTGCCAAAGAAAGACTAACATTACGAGGTTCTTATTTAAAGTGTGGCCATTTTTCCTCCATGACTCTAAATGTAAAACCATCTGCAGGCATTTGAAGAATGTCATCTTCACTTCTATTTCGTGCATGGTAATACATCAATGCTGCTAAGTTTTTGCACCTAAACAGTCGTTGCAAGCATGGAATAATGGGATTATAATGAAGAACCTTGCAAGGCACCTTTTTTGTTACTTGATCTGTTTGATATGTATTGCTATGACATTCAAGGCATTATGTTTCAAGTTCATATTGTTTATAATATATAATATGATCATTGGGACATGCATCAATTTCTTGATACTCCATTCCAATATCTTTCATGATGGAAGATAAATCTCGGTATGTGGGAGGTGAAATATTTGACAGTGGTAACAAATATTCAGCTATCAAGTTGGTACAACAAATTAAAAAAAAATGGTTAATATAATATCAAGAATATTAACGACAAGTATTTCATCCATATTAATTTTACTGATGAACTAATAATAAAAATTTAGAGGAACAAAGATAACCTTTATCATGATCATATATGTATGTGATCTATGAAATATATTGCATACATTAACCTCTATGTGATTGATGTGTTTGAAAAACCATTCGTAACCTTCAAGTTCATTATCAACAATACAACAGAGAGAATACTTATGTTGGAGCCTTCATAAATGGGTTCATATGCCTTCTTAAGTAGAGGTAAATCATGAACATCATCAAATTCGTCATTTTCATTATCATTATCGTGATCCATTCTAACATTAAATGTATCGTGGATCAATGTATTTGTACCATCATCCTCAAATATGTTATCATCATGATCATCATCTTCCATATGATCATTAACTTGATCTTCAATTTTCTCAACTCCATGTTCCTCCGACGCTTGTTCTGCAACCACGTTCTCCATGTATGGATATGCCTTAGGAGGCCTTTCCTTTATAATTACAAACCATCAAAATATATTAGTGTATATACAAAAAATATAAAAATGATACATACATTTACAAAAACAATAAAAATAAAAACCTATATAATGAACAACTTACCAATGGACGATATTCATGCACCCCCTCAACGTGTCCATGTTACCTACAATGTTTTTTAGCTGTTGAGATATTTAATCTTCTCCTATTTAATCCCCTGCATTGACTACAAGGACAATAATTGTTATGTGCCTGAATACATGAATACAAAATACCACAATAGTACCAAAGATATATGAATACAATCACCATACAATATATATGAAACAATATGGAAAACCACCACTTTATTATATCAAACCCTTGAGGTAGGGCAACACCATACAATGGATCCTATTATGGAAGGGATCCTCTCTTATTCACTTGCCTCTTTGAGGGGGAATCTTCCTATTGAGCTACCGCTCCAAATACAATATTGCTCCTCATATCCCATTACATTGCTTAAACCCCTTTATATAGTGCTATCATCACCTACAAACATTCTAGATGAGGAATATTCTAGAAATAGAACCTTCTAAGAAGTCCTCTTAAATTTATTATATCTAACTACCCATTTATTATATCTAACTATCATAGTGGGCCTTATTTAATAATATAGTGGACCTAGTCCACCTTACATTGAATGACCTCCATTATTATCATTATGGGCCCTCTGGGCCCCCCCACTACCTCTCTAGCTACCTAACATTACATCCACCTTATGAAAGCATTGTCCTCAATGCTTTATGTACAACCATATACTAGGGTCTCATGGATAAGTGTGGACCATAGTGATGAAGTAGACTAGAGAACCAGGCTCCCATGGAGAAGTGTGGACCATAGTGTTGAAGTAGACTAGAGAACCAGAGTCCCATTGAGAAATTGAAGCCACCATGTTGAAGAAGTCCAACCGCCATTGTAAACCAGGGTCCCATGTCCAATTTCTCATGTGAAATCCACATATAAGATATCGTAACCCAATAAGCAACTGAAAATGATGCTCCCAATACTGAACCTATCATGTGGATCCAAATAAGAATATCCATCCACATAGTGGGAAATGGTCAAAGATGAATCTGGAAGGAAAAATATCATTGTAGAATATGAAATATGGACACCGGTAATCATAACTAGCTATTGATGTGCTCTATAGAAGGTGGAGTAGAATCATCAAATAAAATATGGAAGTGGTTGTCATCCCAAAAATGACAACTATCCGTATACCAACCATCATAATTGACATCTTCGATGGGGCATCCTCCTATTGAGATACCTCTCCAAATACAACACTTCTCTTCATATCCCATTACATTGCCTGAACCCCTTTATATATTGCTACCGTCACCTAAGAACATTCTAGAGGAGGAATCTTCTAGAAGTAGAACCTTCTAAGAAGTCCTCTTACATTTATTATATCTAACTACCCATTTATTATATCTAACTATCATTGTGGGCCTTATTTAATAATATAGTGGACCTAGTCCACCTTACATTGAATGGCCTCCACTATTATCATTATGGACCCTCTGGTCCCCCCCACTACCTCTCTAGCTACCTAACAATAACATTTCTCATCATCCTTTCTTTTCACTCCATCCCACAATCTAGCAAGTAATTGTCGATTTTGTTCTTGTGGATCAAGAATATTGTTATGTGACATTTTCTTTTACCAAGCTTGAGTGACGATTATTGATCTTAAAAAATTAATCTCCACACTTCAAATATTTGTAATGATAGTAACAAATAAAATAATTATGGTTTTTCGTAGGAAAAGCAGTCCTTGTAACCTTCGCAAGTCGTTGCTAGTATAAAAAAAATGTCGGAATGTTTCAAGCATTCTAGGTTTTTATATATAAATAGGTGTCATATTTCCGACGGATTTTCACTATTGAACGTTACTATAATAAATGTGAGGAGCGGTTGACTAAGTCCATTTCAAAGGGAAACAGTCTAATGATATTTTTTGGAATTTGGATATCCGATGCCTTCTCCATGGTCGTCGGATATTCAACGACATTAGGGCCAATTCGAACAAAACCAAACAAAATTACAATTTCTAAAGGTAAAATCCGACGACAATGCAATTTTTTTGGGTTGCGTCGAAGGATGTCGTCGGATTTTGGATTCAAATGTTGTTGTGTTTCACTTCAAATTTTCCCTATCATTCACTCATTAGTTTAAGTTTGATACCCTGTATACTACATCACTTTTCCATATTTATGTAGGCACAACAGAGAGTAAATAGGGTTTGAAATGAAAATTCAGCAGACACGATCAGACCATTGATATAGATCCAAGTTCGATGGTATTATCTTATTTTGTCCGGTGAAAGTGCACGCTGGATAACAAGGGGTCGATGGCCTAAATTCAGAACCATTGTTTTAAAGGGTGATAATATGTCATCACCTTATTCATTTTGGTACGCAGGGGTGGTATTATGAAAACACTTTAGCTCGCCCCTGAAATGCATGAATTCATGATAGATGCCACAATGATGTAAGCCAAATATAATAATGCACCGCGTCGATGTAACCCAAAGAATTGTTTTTTAAATTTTAAACCAATTACCCTTGAAGAAAATGAGGTAAACGCATACAGAAAACACTTTTACGAATACAATAGACTCCAATAAAAGCAATCAAATTCTCCTTCGACAAATAAGTTTGGGTAGTGTTCTCATTTCCTTGTTTCAAATGTGTTCAATTTTTTTTAAAATAAGGATATATGAAGAAAGGTAGTCAGTCTTTTTACACTAAAAGTAATCAAATGGACACTAAATCAAACCCTATTCAAGTCCAACCATCCAAGGAAATGATTGTATCTGATGACCATTTGGAGGAAATGACAAGGGATGTTTTCAACCCTACATTGTCTTTCCCTCACCTTCACTAATTAATTCAAAGATCCTAGGTTGAGACTAACAATGGTTGAAACTACTTGAACTTATGGGAATCAAACCTGGCTAGATCAATTGTTCCACAAAATTATCACTTTCTAGAATTAGTAAATTGGTGTGTTGTCAATTACCAGGTGGATAGGAAATAAATAATTTGTGTACATGATTCTAGGATAGTTTATGAAATAAGTAAAGAATACATTGCCCAAATTCCCCAAATTCCAGACCATGTTGTATATGAAATCATGGATGATGACCCATGTTGTATATGAAATCATGGATGATGACAAGATTGACTCTAAGTATGAAGCATTATAACAGTATGAAAGAGAGAAGATGTTGAGTAATCCATTAGCCCTCGATTCTCCATTACCAACTAGTCCACCTCCTTTCCAATCCACCATATTCCTGGAACTAACCAGGCAGGCTATTTCCATGATTTGTTAGGTTTTATGATATGAAAATGATAGATCAATGGATGAGACCATTTTAGGTATGTTTTCTATCTTATGTCTGGCAGAGTCAATCACCCTCGCAAAATTTTATTATTGTCAGTTCCTATAGGAAGTTATAAACTTCCAATTGTCAAATTTCCACATCACTAAGTATTTTAGGTACCATGCCTACTTGGTGCACCTTATATTATTCAATAATTATTCCTTTTTTGAGATATTTGGGATTAAAACAATAGAAGATTTAGGTAAAACCAAGTGATTAATTGAGTGGATTGAGGAGGTGAGGAAATGAGACCAGAATAAAGGTTTCAAATTCTATGTAAACAAGTTCATGAGTGCATGCTACATTATGATCCATGGAACTCATCCTCCTAGGATGTTTCGTAAGTTAAAAAAGATATTGTGGCTAGGAAAAGATAACATATTAGGATATTGGTACTTGGATGAGGATCACACCATCATTAGAGTACATGGTTTTGAACAGGAGCCATACAAGCTGCCAATTTTCCTAACTCCAAGAATATTTGCTTTGGAATACATCAAACAAAGGTTCATTTCAAATCAATTTCATTTTTACCAGCATAAAAAGGCCATCACTTTCAAGCTTCCTCAAGAGGTTGTCCCTTTCTTGGTCAAGCTTATAACTACTCTAGATGTTATAGAAGAAATGCTACAACAATTGGATTTTGAAAAAGGAAGTAAATGTGTGTATGAACCACATGGTGTGATTGTATCCAAAAGGCCCATGTACAAAAAATTTCCAAATCCTGTAGTGAAAATAACTACGAATTTGGATTCATGGGAAGACATAAAGAATACTCTAGAGGCAGAGGCCCAAAATCAAACTACCACTATGTCAATGGACTAATCCAATGTAATTCAGACTCCTTAGAAACAAGAATTACAACTTGGAAAGAGGGCATTTTCAAACATGCATTCTAAAATGGATATTGATGATCAACTAAGTGAGAAGCTAAGAAAAAATACTAAAGGTGATAAATAATTATACTTAGAGGGGTTCTTAGTTGAGTTTGCAGGAGAAGGGAATGGTATATTGCAAATCAGACAAGGATCAAGTGAAGCTAGTTCATCCTCAAAGGGACCTGCTATCACTATTGATCATCTTAGTTCAACTTTATTGTCAACACTAGAAGTTTCACAGACCTCTATAGCTAAAGGAACCTTTTATAAGAAACCATCACTCTTTTCACAGTATTTGGATATAAAGAGAAAAAATCAAGGGGCGAAAAATGAAATGTATCCTCGAGCTTGGGGAGAAAACACAACTCAAACAAAATTACTACATGTTATTTATTACTAGTAGGGTACATTCAATTTGGTTGTACTAGATTCAAAGGTACTTAAGCCTCTTTTTCCAGCAGATTACAAAGCCACTCAAATGAGAGTAAAGCTTTGGGATATCCACCTCATGGATATGATTGAATTGCACCAACAAACAAGTGATATGTTGTATAGAGGGGTCTTGCAATCCTCTTCCAGTGAGAGGAAGATGAAAAATATGGCAATCAAAATAGTGAAGCAGTTGATGTAGGAGAGGGTGCCCACTAAATCCAATATAATTCAAATTAATGAGTTGGAGAGGAATATTATTTCCCTAGGAGTAGATCCTAAAAATCAGACTGGTGTAGGAGACTTAATAAAAAAGAAGGATAATGAGATTAATATCCTTAAGAAAAAACTAAATGTTCCTGATGTACAACATGTTTATACCCCAGAGTGCAGGATAGTCATGAAGAAAAGGAGCAACTTTATCATCAATTATTGGAAAGTAGAAAGATCATAGAGTGCCTACAAGCTGAAATTGAAACCTTGAAAGACCATCAAACTCAACAATTGTAGGCACCCAAGTCAACTACAATGCAAAATTCTCCATTATACCAAGCACATGTCTTATCAAAATTCATGGCCAATTTGAGTGTGAAGGAGATCAAGTTGGACATTGTGACAAACCATCTCAAACAAATACATGCTAAGGTAGCATAACTAGAAGATCAGATGAAGAGAAGAGAATTATGTTTGTCACAAATCAATGCTGCTAAAGAGGAAACTCAAAAGGAAGCAAATAAAATGAAGGCAAGGGTGACAGAGAGACCAACCATGAAAGGAGATAAACATATCATTTGGGACGATATAGCTAACACAAATTTTAAGAATTGGTATTATTTTACCCTAGTGTAGGATGAGCTTGCTTTAATCACCATAGTCTTGAAAGACATAAAACGAACAACAAATGAGTTAGAGAATAAACTTGATTTGGAAGCTGATATAATAAAGTTTTTGAAAAAAAGAACTAAAGAGGAGTTGAAGGATTTTCAGGTCAATGATAGAACTAGCATTGTAATGGATGCTAAAAGAGTCATTACAAAAAGGATATTGTTGCAAAATGTGGAAACTAATTGCCATGAGATTATGAGGGAAATCTTTACTTTTAAGAATATGTTTAGTGATGTATTAAAGCATGGATTACCATCATTTTGGAATGAAAATGTGGATTTATATCCAATGAACAATTATCAGGAGCTATTATAAGACATGGGGAATAGTGACAACAAGTTCAAAAATATTGATGGCACTTTGAAGGGGAAAGATGTAGTAGAATTGTTGGCAAGGGATTTTGAGTTGTTGCATAATCTGAAAATGATTTTCAGGAAATGACCTCCCCTAGTTTATGAGAAATACACTAATTTGGATGAGTCAATAAGAAACTTGAATGATCATAAGTATCTAATGGGAAAATATTGGAAAATATTGTGTTGATTTGATAAACTACCATTGGAAATACAAGGCAAATCGAGTGGCACCCGCACAACTCCCTAAGGGAATATTTTACTGATTATTTTTTCATGTACAATTATTTTTACCTAAGTGATATTATGATATAGTTGAATTTATTAAGCATTAAGTTGTCCTAAGTGTTTGATGAAGTTGTAATAGGAATACCTTGTATGTTTTATTGTATTGTTCTTTTGAATTCATCCATCCATCCCCTTTAAATTTCATATGTTTGATACATATGGGAATTGTAGGTATGTTAAGACCTAGGTGTGCATTTTCATCATGCTCTGGTTTCATGCATTTTTAAGCATTTTCCCCTTTGTGTATTTATTTTCATTTACAAAGCAATTTTTAACCTTTATGCACAGTAGAGGGTTTTTGGTTTCAAAATTCAAAATTAAAGTATTAATATATGTAAAACGACAAAATAAAAACTTCACAACTTTTATCACTCAATTTCGAGGTCATATGATTCCTAGGTATCCATTTTATAGTAATCTAGTTTTACCATCCATTTTACAAAAGGTATTGAATTTGGGTTGCAGTTAGAAGTCCTTTTTCATTTGAAAATGCACTCGAGATGATATAAATAGATTCAAAATGTTATTAAATTCACCTAAAAAATTATATTACTAAATTTATATTTATATAGAAGCATGGGCATGCATTTCCATTAGGGCACTTTCCACTAATTTGGTCTCTCAATTTACAATGTAGATTTTGCCTCTTTTACACAATAGCCACTTTTATGTTTGCAAACACAACAATAAATATGTAGACATGTGTAAAATAATATAAGACACCCTAAGAAACTTGAATCACTCAAATTACAAGTGTGTTAAGACCTAGGTGTGCATTTTCATCATGCCCTGGTTTCATGCATTTTTAAGTATTTTTCCCTTTATGCATTTTTTTGCATTTACAAAGTAGTTGTTAACCTTTATGCACAGTAGAGGGTTTTTTGTTTCAAAATGCACAAGTAAAGTATGAATATATGTAAAATGATAAAAGACAAACCATGCAACTTTTATCACTCAATTTGGAGGCCATATGATTCCTAGGCATGCATTTTATAGTAATCTAGTTTCTCATGGACACAGGTAGTCAGTACTCATTTTGCTATTTTAGTTAGTGTCTCTACACAATTGCTAAAGTTTCATGTATATTTCAACCTTTTACCAAATTTTGGACACAAATCACCCTAGTATACAGTCTTTAGGGTTTACAACAAAGCCACATTCCTGTAACTTGTAAATTACCAAAACCATACATGGGTGTGCATTTACATTAGGTCACTTTCTACTGTTTTGCTCTCTCAATTTACAAGATGGACTTTGCATATTTTACACAATAGCCACTTTTATGTTTGAAAATGAAAATCTAAATATGTAGACATGTGTAAAGTTATCTAAGACACCCTAAGAAACATGAATCACTCAAATTGTAGGCGTGTAAATACCTAGGCATGCATTTTAGTGAATCTTGTTGTGCATTTCTACACAAATGCAAAAATTACAGCTTAAATGAAATACAATTATTTTTCTCAATCGAGTATTCCATTTTAGTCTTTCTAGAGTCACGTACATGTTGATATGTCTGTTTATTTATTCAATTATTATTCATTCATATAACCTTGTATTATATGATGATTTATGTAGTTCATCGCAATGGAAATGCAACTAAGAACTAACCTATGTGTGATGTGGTTGTGTAAGATCCTACCTCATTGAGCTCATGATTGCATGTAATTAGTACTCATTTTTCCATTTTAGTTAGTGTCTCTTCACATTGGCCAAATATTCACATATATTTCAACCCTTTACCAAATTATGGGCACAGATCGCCCTAGTATACAGTCTTTAAGGTTTACAACAAAGCCACAGTATTGTAACTTGTAACTTGTGAATTACCAATACCATACACGGGCATGCATGACCATAAGGTGACTTTCTATTGTTTTGGTATCTCAATTTACAAGGTAGACTTTTCCTCTCTTTTTTAACGCAAACTAGTAAAAATTTTATTCAATAAAAAGGCATGACAGAAGTCACTGAGTACAAGAGAAAGTGTTGGTAAGAGAGAAAATACAACGTCATATTACTATCTTTTACATTTATATATATGGTATTACTATAGTTCTTATCAAGATTTACTAGATCCAAAATATTCAGAGATCATAAACATTTGCCATACACAAAAAATATCTTTGCAAAATTACTGAAAGGCTAGACTAAATTTATGTTTTTATGACCTCTTCTTCTGCTGATGATACCACAACCACATTCAAATATGGAAACATCATCTTCAAATTTTCCTTAGGTCGGTTGTGTTCTTCTTTTTCTTGGTTCTAGATAGAGGACTCTAAGGATGATGCCCTGTCTTCCAATTGAATTTGCAAATAAACTCCCTGTCTACAGAGCAAGTCCACTTTGTCTTGAAGTTTTCCGATGAATGATCTATGTTGGGCCATAATTTCAAGAGAAAAGGAAAGTGTCAAACTGTGAGAGTCCACTTTGAGAGAGAGTCGGTGGGTAAAGGTAAAATTTTCCTCCATCAACTCCTCATATTCCAATTCACGAGCTTTATGTGGCTTGTTCCCATTTTCCATTTTGAGAAATTGAGAGTAGGGGTCAAATTCTATAACTAATTTTTTTTCCACGGGATACAAACCAACAAAAATTACCAAGGCCATACTAAGATAAAAAAAATCATAGATTCCAGGAAGCAGGAGCAATGGGATGCTTCCCAAAGAACACTTTGTTTTCACAAACAATGAAATTGGACGTAGACAAAGATTTTAACTAGAACCCAACTGGAATGAAAAAGGAGACCAAGAAAAATTACCAAAATGTTTTGTTGGGTGTCGATTGGCAGCAAAGAGATAGAGTCCCCTTCTCCACGCCACTAGAAAACCATCGTCGTAAGCCACCACAGAATATTAGGAACTCTCCAAATACAAACTGAAATTTGGGATGCCAGGGTAATTGACAAAGTAATAACTACTATATTCGTATTAATACCCTGCACTTCAACTAAGTTGCGTTGCTTGAATCCAACCTCCAAGCACAGATAAATCAGAAGATAAAAATGATGTCCTCCTCCTAACCATTGGGTGCTTGATCCTTAATAGAACCTCGAGAAGTGGGGATGCATGAATTCGAGATTTTAAAGATCTTCGCACACACCAGAGGTCCTAACGAAGCTATCGTGGGTTGTACTATCTGATTCACCTCACTCCCATTCATTATTGCAACATTTTCTCTCGTCATCGAATCCATTATGACTTGAGATGGGATATAAATCCTAAGTACTGCTTGCAGTAAAGTCCCACGGGGATAAGTACGCAAAATTCATGGAACCTATTCACTCAATTCCAAAGACGAGACCATTTCCAAGCATGACCTACACATCCCCACGATCCAGGAGAAGGTGGTGGTATTGTTACTCCTTCCTCGAATATGAATATCCCCTCGTTGCATGGTATATATGTGTGTCTCCCTTTGTACAACATGGGCCCAACTGGCCCATTGTTTTAGTAAGGACTTTTCCATTAGGGAGGTTCTACAAAGGAGACCCACCCTTGGACACTCAAGGATCCAGGGGCCATGTCAAGAGTTGAGTTTGAGTGCCAGTCAAGAGTATCTTTGATTAGTCAATATTTCTCTTAAGTTTGGCATCTTTAGGAGTGGTTCCCAGAACTAAATAACGGATAATGTTTTTTGAATCTCCCACTATTGTTATATGGTTCAACTATTGTTCCTGTGTTAACAAGATCCCTTGATAAACCGCATAGGCTTCAACCATATTTTTTGAAGTCTTTCCCAAGTTTCAGGAAAAGTCTAGGATTTGATTTCCTCTAGGGCCATACAACACCCCTCTTGCACCTTCCTCCCCTAGAATTTTCCTCTTTTAAACAACAACCACTTTTATGTTTGCAAATGAAAATATAAATATGTATACAAGCGTAAAATTATCTAAGACACTCTCATAAAATTGAATCACTCAAATTGTAGGCATGTAAATATCTAGGCATGCATTTTAGTGAAGTGTGGCGTGCATTTCTAGACAAATGAAAAAAATATAGCTTAACTGAATACATGTATTTAGCTCAATCATGTATTTCATTTTTGTCTTTCTAGGGTCTCGTACATTTTGATATGTTTGTTTATTTATTTAATTATTATTCAATCATACAACCTTGTATTCTCTGATGATTTCTACAGGTCTTCACAATGGAAATGTAACTAACAACTATCATATGTGTGATGTGGTTGTACAAGCTCCTACCTCATCAATCTCATGGATGTAGGTAGTTAGTACTCATTTTTCCATTTTATTTAGTGCGTGTGCACATTTTCCAATCATTCATGTATATTTCAACCGTTTACTAAATTTTGGGCACAAATCACCGTATGCATTCTTTAGGGTTTACAACAAATACACAATCATGGAATCCTCCCATTGGCCATTTATGGATCATGTTGTTCAAAATTTTATTTGAGATCCCTGAGGATCGAACCCGGTTCTCTCGCACAATATCCCAAAGGTCTCACCATTATGCCATGCATTTAAGTCTTAACCATATACAATGACATATGTGTTTAAAGCTATTATATTGTATCATTGGCGGAAAAAAAAGGGTCGAGGGCTTATACATCGACCCATATTATATGCGATCACATGGTATCCAATGTAACCGCAAGTTATATATCCATGGGAATATGTTTTAAACTATACCATATATGTATTACCACATTTAAAACTTTTGTGTGGGTTGTTGAACTATGGTTCAATATAGTATATTACATATATGGTTTAAACAAAAGCCATAACATATGGTGTGGTCGATGGGGTTTGACCCCGCGACCTGCCATATAATATTTCAATAAATACAACCACCCAACCAATGTGCCATTGGCGCCTATTGTTAATGATTGCAAGTATTTTCGTATTTAATGTCTACCTATAGTTTTGAACGAACGTTAGGGCCCGCACCCTATTTAATGGGTGCGCATACCGAGGCACCAACACACATGACAAAGTACGGTTTAATCTCGAAGTTCATGACATAGAGGTATCAAGACTTGGATATCACATTATAATGCGTGTCGAAGGGTTCCTTAATGGAATTGTATGAAGTTTATACTCATTTTTCTCGAAATTTCACAATGAATTCGATGGTGCACTTTGTTTCTGAGTTTGAGAAACTAGTAAAAAGGTCATTGTAAAACACAAGCATTTGAGCATAAATAAAGAGGTATCTACTTGAAGTGGACCCATATACGTAGCCTAAATTGGGTGAACTCTGTTAACAAACTTGTGTATGAGATTTTGGTATTGTGGTTCTATTTCACTCAATTATTTGCAAGTTGTTTATCATTAAAGTTAATTTGGATAGATAAGTAATTATACATGTATTTTTCAATCAATCAACGATCATTATTATTTCAAAATCAAGTTAGATGTTCATGTGAATTAAATAATAATTAACGTCTAAGAATTTTTTTGATCAAGTTGGTATCAGAGCCAGGTTTTGACAAGTGGTTGCAAGTGAATGATTACAAGGTCCAAATCCAAGTGAGGAGAAGGAAATATTGCAAGTTATAATCCATATATTGGTTCATGAATCTTTACTTGAAGAAGAGAGATGACTTCACCAAGAAAATTGGGTCCTTGTGACTCTAAATATGATTTCTTCGATGATTTTAATTTAATGAAATCCATGGTCGAAGAAATGTACAATTGTTGAAAGAAGGCCAAGGAAGAAGATACATAAGAGAAATTGGAAGCAATTAAAGATCAAGGAAGAGGTGAAGGAGGTGGACCTTCAGAACCACCCTCACCATCTTCATCATCTACAAGTGAACACTCTTCACATAAGAAGAATTCCACTAAGAAGACTTCTCATTCTCATAATTTTCCTTTATTGAAATTGGATGTTAAGTTTGAATTGCCAATTTATGATGGAGAACTGAATGCCGAAAAGTTGGACAATTGGATCAAGCATATAGAGGTATATTTCAGGGTGCAAAATATCATGGACGGTACTTCAAAGATATAATTAGCTACTCTTTGTCTGGTGGTAAAACCTTGGTATGGTGGGAGAGTGTGACAAAAATTGATCTTGCTCGACAGGGTACAATAATTTCTTCTTGGGATGAATTCACTGCAACAATTATAAAACAATTTTATCCATTGGATTATGTGCAAACATCGATTATGGAATGGAAACATCTCAAACAAGGAAAGGGGGAAAATATCCAAGTATATACGCAAGAATTTAATAAGAAATAATTATATTTAGGAATTTCAATATATGCTCGTGAAACTCTTCTAAAATATGTTGGTGGCATGCACTCATATCTTCGACACACTATCCTAATGTTTAACCCTACTAACATAGATGAAGTGTCAGTACAAGCTACTCATTTGGAGGCTGGTAAGGGGAATCATGTGATTGAATATAAGGAGCCAAACAAGTTTGAAAATAAATTGAAAGGAAAATGGAAGAGTAATAAGTCAACTATTGTAAATAAATTTGAAGAAAAACCTACATGTTCCCACTGTAAGAGAAAAGGGCAGGAGGAAGCATAGTGTTGGAAGTTGCATCTAGAATTACGACCAAAGAAATTCCAGGATAAAGGGAAGCATAAGACTACTACATTAATTCGACAGGATCTGAGATCAAATTCAGGAGATGAATATAAGATCACAACAATAGGAAGCAAAGGTATATCTATCACTAATTCTTCAGTTCAATCTGCTAAATCGGAAAGTGTTATTGATCAAAAGAAAAGAAGAGATTTTTTTCATGTCAGGGTGATAGTCAAGAATACAAAGATAGACACTTTGCTCGAAAGTGGATCTCAAGTTAATTTAATATGCGAAGCGATTGTTAAGAACATGGGTTTGAATACGAAACCTCATAAAAAACCATATCCATTAGGTTGGGTGTGTGAAGATGATAAGTTGTAGGTAAAAAAGTAGTGTAAGATCAGATTTGCAATTACATCCAAGTTCATTGATGAGGTTGAGTTATACATTGTGCCTCTTGACATTTGATACATTGTATTGGGTAGTTCATATCTATTTGATAGGAAATCTATATTTTATTGCGAAGAGAACAAATACCACCTTTTCAAAGATGGGATTGAATTTATTGTCAGATCTCATCGTATCAAAACTAATGTTTCTTTGGTGAGCACAGGGATAATGAATAGACTCATGAATGCAAGTAATTTTTTTTTTCTCATGATAGTGAAACAAAAATGAAAAGAGATATTTGATGCTTTATCGGGTTGTGATTCATATCATAAACAAGAGTTGGTCAAAATAATATCTAAATATGATGAGTTATTTTAGGAACCTATAGGGTTTCCTCCTAAGAGGGAGGTTGAACATAAAATCTACTTGCAACAGGATGCTCCTCTTCCTAACATTGGTATGTATAGGTCATCAATGCTAGAAAATGCATAGATAAACAAGCAAGTTCAGGAGTTTCTCGATAAAGGAATCATAAGGCCAAGTTCCTTTGTGTGTGGATCTCCTATTGTTTTAGTTCCAAAGAAAGATGGTACATGGAGGATGTGTATTGACTTTCGAGCACTGAACATGATTACAATAAAGAACATATATCCTCTTCCTATAATTGATGATTTATTGGATTAGTTAAAGAATATTGTTTATTTCGCTAAGTTAGACTTGAGAGGTGGTTACCATCCGATCAGAATTGCAGAAAGTGATATATAGAAGATTGCTTTCAAAACAAAGCATGGTTTGTTTGAATGGTTAGTTATGTCATTTGTCTTATGTAATGCACCTACAACACTTATGAGGGAAATGAATGATGTATTCAAGTCTTACATAAATGACTTTGTCATTGTCTACTTAGATGATATTTTGATCTTTAGTCGAAGATGGAAAGATCATATAATTCATTTCAACACAGTCTTTGAACTCTTGAAGAAGGAGAAGTTTTATATTAAGTTGTCTAAATGTGAATTTGGAAAAAAATCTCTAGTATATTTGGGTTACATTCTAGGGAATGGTCAGCTAAAGATAGATCTTGAAAAAGTAGAAGTTATTGTGAAATGGCCCAAGCCAACCACTTCCATAGAAGTCAGGAGCTTCTTGGGAGCAATACAATAGTGGAGGAAATCCATTGCTAACTTCTCTTTCATAACAACTCCTTTGCATGCATTAACAAGTGTAAAAAAAGTTTTTCAATGGGGTGGAAAGCAACATAAAGACTTCGAGACATTGAAGGAAAAGATAAGCACCACACTAGTTTTGGCTTTGCCAGATCTACAATAGTCATTTGAGTTTCAAACCGATGCAAGTGGATATTCCATGGGATCAGTCTTGATGCAACGAGGAAAACCTATATGTTATCATTAAGATACTTTTACTCAATCCGTAATTAACTATCCAACATATGATAAGGAAATGTATGCATTGGTACAAAGTGTGAAGAAATGAAATCATTTCTTAATGGGAAAGGAGACAATAATTCATACAAATCATCAACCATTACAATATTTTCAATCACAGACCAAGCTACAACAGTCATGACATTTTAGGTGGATGGGTTTCTTACAACAGTTTCATTTGGTAATCAAGTATAAGAAAGGTATTCATAATAAGGTTGCAGATATGTTTTCAATACCAATGATCAATGCATATACAGGAATAAGGTATAATCCCTTAGCTCATGAAATTTATGTTGAACAATATGCTAGGGATGATTATTTTAAAGATCTATATATGGATTTGTTTCAAGGAAATCAACAATTAGATTATCATGTGCATGAAAATTTGTTATATCATCTTGGAAAGCTTTGCATACCCAGATATGAAAGAGTGAATGCAATTAGAGAAGCTCATACATCTATCATTTCTGGTCATTTTGGGGTTGGTAAGACAATAACACAATTACAGAGATATTGTTATTGGCCTCGAATGAATGAGATAGTTTCCAAGTATGTAAAAGGGTGTGTTATGTGTGCCACAAGAAAATCTAGCAACATAAAGTTCATATTATATACGCCACTTATAGTACCTTCTTAGCCATGGGAAAGTATCTCCATGGATTTTGTAGGGGTTTTTTGATGTCCACGACAGGTCATTATTACTTATATGTCCATGTGGATAGATTCAATAAGATGTGTATTTTAATGCCATGCAAAAAATAGGTCACAGCTGAAAAGATAACGCATATGTTCTTTGCTAATGTTTGGGTTCATTTTGGGTTTCCTACATCTATTATATTTGATCGAGACTCTCGCTTTTTGGGAAAGTTTTGGTCTCATTTATGGAAACTAATGGATACTAAGTTAAAGAAGAGCACAACTTTTCATCCGCAGACAGATGGAAATACATAGGTGGTAAAAAAAACAATGGTACATCTACTTCGCGGGTACTGCAGTAAGCATCCTAAGTTGTGTGGTGAATAACTTCCCTATGTACAACATGCTTATAATCATGACATGCATTCTTCTACTCAAAAAATGCATTTTGAAGTATGTTTGGGGTACTTTCCTAAATCACCTATGGAGTTTTCTTTTGGAGAAGTAAGTAAAGAGAATGGACATGATGATAGAAATAAAGTTGAAAGGTTCATTCAAAGGATCCAACAGGTACATCAAGTAGCATAGGAATAGTTGGAGAAGAGACAAGACAAATACAAGGCTAGGCATGATAAACATCGAGTTGATCATCATTTTCAAGTTAGTGATCAAGTATGGTTACATATCAGTAACGACATAATGACGAGTGAAGGTAAAAATATCGGGCCAATCTGATATGGTCTATTCAATATCTTAGAGAAAATTGGTACTAATGCCTTTTGTTTAGATCTACCATCCTACATGAAAATGTATTCAATGGTAAATGTTGAGAATTTGAAACTTTATGAGCCTCCTATGATTATGGACGAAGATGAAAGTATTCAGGTTTCGACAGTTGATGATTTTTCTCCAGAGTATTTAGACGAGCTATAGGAAAATGTCATTCTTGATAGAAGAATTAGAACTTCACAACGAGGTGATGTGGAATATCTTCGAGTTGGTATTAAAGAAGTAAAACCAAGCAAAGCAAAGTGGATTGAGATCGGGAAGGTGAGGGAGATTTACCCTCACTTAGTTGTTGAGTAAATAAAAAAATTGGTGTTCCAAAAGGCTTCCAATGGGGAGGAATGATCCAAGAGGATCCAGAATGCTCATAAAGGTCCAGGAGGATCCGAAACACTCATAGAGGTCCAGAAGGATTAAAAAATTCTCAAAATTTTATCATCTCAAATTTTCTAAAAAAGGACATCTATGTGTAGAGGTTAGTTTTATCTTTCCAACAACATAAAAATCTCCTCAAATAGAGTTCATATGAAAAAGATATGGCTGGTCAAAGTTAAGGTCAAACAAAGAAAAAAGTCAAAGTCAAAAGGGTCAAAGGTGATACATGTCACCACTAAAAGGGTGACACGTGGAAAAATTTTGCATTCGTATGGTGCTAACATGGAAAAACCATGGAGCGCCACATGACACATCGTATGTCTGACCTAGCAGGTGATTGGGCATATGTATGACACAGGTAGACCAATTGTAGTTTGACATGTGGCAATGATAAAATGATGAGAGTATGCCACATGGAAGCCTCTCATTGGCCATTTATGGATCAGGTTGTTCTTCTACAACCAACAAAGCATGTAATCTTTGAGGAATATATGTAGAGTTCAAATCTTCTTCCTGTAAAGCTAATATGAGAGAAGTTAGTTCAAGCTCAATAGGCATGATAACTTATTGGCCATATAACAATTGAAAAGGAGTACTAGATGTGATTATTTTCATGGTGGTATGATCTACCTATAATGCATAGGTTAGTAAGGTATGCCACTGACAAGGTTTGTCATTAATGATATTTTTTAGAATTTTAACTAGATTTTTATTCATTGATTTAACTTGTCCATTTCCATGAGGCTAATATGTTGATGAAGTGAAATGTTTCACTCCAAATTTTTTAAGAAATTAGGTCAATTTTCCATATATGAATGTTGGTCCATTATCATAAATAATCTCGATCGGAAGACCAAAGCAAGAAAAAATATTTGATTTTAAAAAGGAGAGAGTTTTCTCATCTTGTGCATGCTTAAGAGGAGATAAGTAATATGTTGCATGACCAACATAAGATAAAGGATTGATTGGTGAAATGAATTCTAATCCCAATTTAGAGAAAGGAAAATTAGATAAGATTGGTTTTAAAGGTGCATAAAAGA